>APFE031545433.1:4623-17626 GCA_000404065.3 Pinus taeda | reverse complement strand
CCTTGTCTTGGAAATATGGGATCTTTGTATCAGCAAAGCAGAGCATATTTGGCATTTGAATTTGCCAATCATGAAATATGAAACCTACTGGTATAGGTATCCAACATTAGGCACTGTAACAAGTATATATATAGACCTTCTGAAACCTCCACTGTAACAATCTAGGTCTCAACAAACTCCGCACATTTCATAAATGAAGACATTCAAGTCTGCTAGACATTAGAGACTTTCAAGGCCGCAAGCTACAATTTTTCCTTGAGTCCATATGAATTGACATTTAAACACTGAATTTTCATCTTACATCATGAAATGCCCATTTTAGTATATTATGCACCTAAAAATTCCAAAGAGGATTCTAAATCCTTGAAGTATTGACATTAACAAAAAAATGGTGTTAAAGGATAACTCGATGGAGTTATTTTAGATGGGCGAACAATACTACATTAGCCATGGTCTCCTCTCATTTTTTGTTGCTAGAAAGAAACAAAAGAAATGACGATTCAAATACGTCCACGATGAAACCCATGATGTTCAAGACTTGAAGAAAACCAACGAGGGAAAACTCTATGAATTTCGCTCAAAAATAATGATGCCCATTCATTTCTTTAATATCTATAGGAGTGGAAGCCATGACATTAGCATCATGCTATAGGAGTGAGTCAAATAAGTGAGAAGTTTCACCTGGCTATCAAGAATTCTGAGATGCTAATGTATAGTGCTAAATACGTGATTAATTGCTAGAAGGGGCTTTGATATATCATCCATACAAATAAGATATTCCAGCAAGGCACTCTTCAAAAGCATAGGCTCCAAATATTTGCGTACTCATCTTCATTTTTCCGTAGTGAATGTACAATGTTTTCTTGACAAGTAGCTACAACAATGAGTCTCAAATCTGATACATATAGGCTCAGTAAATGTCATATTTCATACAGTGATCAGCTACAACCCAAATTCTCAGGAAGTCGTCCCCCAAGACTCACTGAATGTGAAGAAAGATTATAAGGAATGCTCAACCCATGTACACGAGTGTAAATATATTTGAGGAAAATTCCACGGCCCACTAAAATCTTCTGAACTCAACCCACATAAATTGATCCTCCATTTGGTAATAAAGACCCCATCCTCTAACACCAAACTAATCCTCCAAGGGCGATAGAACTTCAATCAATGTGCATGCCTCTCTGACAGTGGAAAACTCGACCCTTTGGTAAGCAGAACTCAGACTATAGAAAATGATGGCACCAATCGAATAGAGGGCGACCTTCTTGGACTGGAAAATTTGAGCCAATAAATTACAGGAATACTCTGCCTCTTTGCTGAAGGAAAAATCGGCTTCTTCCTTGGCACAGTAATTTCTAAAGATGCTCACACAATTCGGCCTTCAAAAACATCTTGGTATCGTTGGATAGCCGAAACTTCAACCTCTTGCAATGAGGAAGTTTTCCCACCTGCAATAACAAATTCTCTCCAATATACTAAGGCTCCTTTGGAATCAAACTCAGTTAGATCTTCAGAAATAACACGATGAAGGGAATATTGATGCGTTATGCATACAGTGTTCTGTTCTAACAAATGTTATAATAATGGAGCAGTGTTCAAATAAACCCGGAGCGGCATTCAGTGTTCAAGGTAGAGAGCCCAGAGAAAATACCAGGTCAGGGGTGTTAGTTCTAAAATATGGGCAAAATAGGAAAATAGGTAGAAAAACTGATACAAGGAGTTACAACCAATTTTAGGAATGGTAAAAATAGGGTTGTAGAAATCACAGAGGTTGTAACTAGAATTTCGCTGAGAAAATATTTATGAAATGTAGAAGTCATGGCAGAAATAACCTACACAGAAAGGCCATAAAGCAAATGGCTCAAATTAATTATGCAGGGTAGGAATACGCCCTACTCTGATACCATGTTAAACACACATGGGCAACAACATAATCTGAAGGATAAAACATGAGAGTACATTTTTTATTAAAAAGAGATATACATTTATAGTACATAGTTTGACCGTTGGGTTTCACATCCCAAGGTCTCTTGGACTTCTTTTTGTCTATTCGGCTTCCACACTAACCCATTGAGGATTAGGTGTCCAACAGGAGTTCCTTACTTAAAAGAAACTCAGGTATGAGGTACCTTCAGAAAATTATACTGTTGCACCAAAGTGAATTAGGTGTCTTCTATTGTGAATAAAAAGGGTAGAGGCCTAATGCTAAGGTGATAGTTGAAAAAGTTAATAGTATGTTTAAGTTGCATTTTATTTACTGATAACAGGAAAACTTAAATATAGTGATCTTTATCGATAAACTAGTAAACTGTAACTATGAGAAACGCAGCATTCTCCTAAAAAACTGGAATATACTATTTGCATAAATATAATCTTTACAGTTCTATTAACACAAGAAGAATGAATATCGTAGAAATGGAGTAAGTAGAATCTGGACATGTATTGTTAAATGCAGACAAAAATTGGTTGATGTAGAATTATTGTAGAGTTTCAACTCTGTAGCAGTCTTAAATACAAGAAGAAAAAGAAAGAATTTATTGTACAATACTGCAAAAGGAACCTGGAGTTAATCTTCTCTGACTGTGTGAAACTTTAAATAATTTAGGAAAGAATAAGAACTGGAGATGTCGTTATTTCAAAGAGAACAAGCATAGAAGAGGTCGTTAAAGCAAGGGTTTAGGGATAGAAACCCTAAGGAAGACCTGGATAGATTTATGAGAATGGAATGTCAATTAACAATTCCAAATCCTACCTGGTCTTCCTAAACCCTGCGAGGTATTGAAACCCCTTGCCATTAATTTTTATTGAACCAACAAATGAGTTAACTAAAGCTCTAGATTAATCAGAATAGGGAAACAATTACATCGTAACAATGCAAGACACAATACCAAGCAACTTCGGCACAGAAATGAATAAATAGAATCAATTTTAAAAGAAAACTCTAAATCGAGTTTCCCACAGCGAGCCCTGCTCAGACAAACGGAACTGGAAACTTAAGAACAAATTAGCATGTGTGAATTCGAGAAGCCACATCACAAACCATTAAAACATAGACCCAAACACAAATTGCTTCCATATACTTCATAAGTTTTTACACATTAAACCATACATTGATATCATCAAACCAGACATTGATATATAACCTGAGAAAAATGGAATCTGTTACATAGAGGAACATTTTGGCTACAAGCCCAAGAAACCAGAATAAAACTTGAGCAACATATCTTAGTTTTGAGAAATGTAAACCCCCATGATAAACACAGAAATTAAAATATAAATAGTATCAGTGCTACCATAAACTCAGGACCCACAGCTGATAGGAAAACCCTCATTTCATATCGAGGAAATGTACAAGTAAACCCCTCAGAACAACGATGGGTATTTCGCCTGTCACACTTAAAACCTTAAACCCTTAACCATGCAATGTCTGCAATAATTTTCAACATATAAGAAAATCTTAATTCTCAGAGAGCCAAGGCTCTAGCCACAAGTAGTCTAGGGGTGTCTCCCCTCAGGCAAAAAAGCACCAGGCCGGAATGGAATCTTACCTAGAAGCTCTCGGTGAAAAAAAAATTGAGAAGAATCTCTCCATTGGGCAAAGCAGAGAACCCTGAACCAGGAGTCAAGCTTCCTAAAAGTCAAACAAAACCACAAATGTTGATTAGAAGCAAGGCACCAAAATTTCAACATATACATCAACTGAAAAGGAATTATAATAGAGATTCCTTTGGGAATTTAGCTCACCCAATGAATACCCGCCAGAAAGCAGACCACGACCCTGTGTTTGTGAATTCTTCCCACATAGTAGCTCTCGTTTGACAGGCCTAACAGGTCTGCAACAGGAGATACAGAACCAAAGCAGGCTCTGAAGAAGGATGCAGAGAAATGAAATGTTGTCTTCGCAAACAGGAGAAGTGAATAACCCCAGAGGTGGTCCAACCGTTGGATTGTGAACCAGGCTCTACACCGTCGATGAGATGGGAGTCCCGAGTTTTGAAATTGCGGTAGGATGGCCTGCCCGTGCCACGTACCAGCACAAAGGAGGGGAATTAATGATATGATAAACATCAAAACCATAGCATTAATATGTATTTTAGTAAGTCATGTGAGTGAGGCAGTATGAGCATGGAACAGTAGGAGGATGGTTGGAAGTCGCGTGGCACAGAAAACATTTACTATATTCCACCTCAACATGAACACTTGAACAAAAATTAAGGATGTCAGCCAAACCTTTAATCAGAGATCTGATATCATGGATACAATGGTACCTAACTCATTAATATAAAAGTACATAGCTATGTCAACTCGAAATTAGGAGCGTAATGATGCAAACCTTGTAATATAAATTTTTATTATTATTTGTATATGTAATGTGGAGGAGTCATTACAATTGGTATCAGAGCCAAGGTTACAAAAATGTGGCCTCTATAAAATATATTAAATGGGAATAAACATATCATGTGTTATCTATTTAAAAAAAAAAAAACAGTTATTGTGTTAACATTTTGTTTTTACCTGTGTTAAGCTCAGGAAACAGACGAAAACAGATTATGAGGAGAACAGACAGTGTTCCACACAGGATTGTGATGGGTCAGGGACCTGCAACAGACCCTGAAACTAATCTTGAGATATGGGTGCAACTAGGAGAGGAGGCCCACAACACTAATCTTGTGATATTGGAGATAGTTTAGGAATTAAAGAATGAGATGGCTGGCGTGTGGGAGGACAATGTGAGATTAACTATGGAATTGGAAAAAATCATGGAAAGCATGTCTAACAACTAGAATTAGCACTAGCCGAACCCCAACCTTGAGTAGCTATGAATGGCAGAAGAACAAGGCTAGCACATGGACCAGGAAAAGTCAAAAGGAAGGGAAGAGAATTGAGAAGAAAATTCAGATAATGCCTCTGAGCACCCGACATCGAAAAGGTAGTGAATAGAATTACAAGGGGAGTTCCGAAAAATAAAACCGCCACACTTCGATGGAAAGCTGGAGGAGGACGCTGAGGCTTGGTTGATTAACATGAACAAATATTTTCAATTGTATGAATACAATCATAATCTCAAGGCGCAGTTGGCCATTTTCCAATTACAAGGAAAGGCCACCCTATGGTGGGAAGAGGTCAAGATTGTATGAGGGGTAAGTGAACAAAATATAACTTAGGAAAAATTTCAAAAATATTTCAAGGAAAGATGCTTGACTGAACAATTTTATGACAAGAAAGCAAAGGAATTCCATGACCTGTGACTTAGACAACAAACAATGGATGAGTGTATCCCTCGATTTACCTTGTTACTCCATTATGTGCCCTACATATGAGAGGAGAAGGCTAAGGTACAACAGTTTGTCAGTAGTTTACCCTTGGTGATGATGGGAAGAATTGATTTTGATAGCCCAAAAATGATGGATGAGGTGATATGAAAGGCTAGGATATGTTATCAACAGTAAGCAGAAGGGACAAATTCTAGGAAAGAAGTGGGTTGACAAGAGAGGTAATAAGATGGATGGGAGCACTAAAAGAAATCGTGGAAGTGTTAACAAAGGATTTTCCAAAGGGAAAAACAACATAAATCTTCATAAGAACCTGCTCAAATTAAAGCCACCCATTAAATCTAGAATCAACAAAAAATATGGAAAATTTGACAACGAAGGGACAACAAGGCCTCCAGTACAATGTTGGGGATGTGGAGGGCCTCATTACATTAAAAATTGTCCCCATAAAAAGGGTATTGAATAGGTTTCGCAGATCCATGAAGCATCTACAGTTGGCGACGTGGGCCATAGTTCACCGAGAATTAATGCCGCTCTAGAAGATTGTCAGGCAGAATACCAGCTAACTATGGTGGAGTTTGAAGGTAGGATCTTTGATTATACTATAAATATTTTAATTGATCCCAAAGATACATTAAGCTATGTTATTCCTAAGGTTGTGGAACAATGTAAGTTAGAAATTATTAAGTTTAGAGGCCCTTGGCTAGTACAGCTCGCAATAGGGGCAAAGAGACGTGTGATAGCTAAGGTCAATAACGGCCGCTTGAAGATAGCAGGTCAGCCAGTGATGGCAGATCTAAAAGTACTTCCCCTTGGATCATATGACGTGTTGATAGGCATGGACTAGTTGGAAAGATGCTGGTCCATTATAAATTGTAAAATAAAAACTATCTGCTATAGGGATGAGCTTGGAGAAAAGCAAGGGATGAAAGGTATTATGAGGCCAGTGCAGATTCGGCCAATAACCGCCTCTCAATTGGCAAAATGTATCAGGAAAGGATGTCATATTTATGCCATCGAAGTGGGTTATTCCAACTCAAAAGACAAGACTGCCACATTGGAAAGTATCCCAGTGATACAAGAATTTGCATATGTGTTCCTAGAAGAGATACCAGGACTGCCACCCAAGAGAGACATAGAATTCACTATCGAATTGGTGTTGGGGGCAGCCCTGGTATCCTGAGCTCCTTATCGAATGAGCATGTCAGAATTAACAGAATTGAAAATGTAGTTGCAGGAGCTGTTGGAAAAAACTTACATCTGCCCCAGTGTGTCACCCTGGGGAGCTCCTGTGTTGTTTGCTAAAAAGAAGGACGGGACCCTTTGTATGTGTATGAACTATCATCAGTTGAATAAATTGTCAATTAAGAATAAATACCCTTTACCACGTATTGATGAACTTTTTGATCAGGTAAAAGGGGCAATGATATTCTCAAAAATTGACTTACGATCAAGATACCACCAAATCAGAATTAAAGAGGAAGACATAGCCAAAATTGCTTTTAGAACTCGATATGGACACTATGAGTTTGTGGTGTTGCCCTTTGGGTTAACCAACGCCCCCGCAACCTTTATGTGCTTAATGAACAACATATTTCATTAGTACTTAGACAAGTTTGTGTTAATTTTTATTGACGATATACTAATATATTACGGAATGTGGAGGAACACAAGGAGCACCTCAGATTGGTCTTGCAAACTCTCCGAGAACACCAATTATATGCCAAATACAGCAAGTGCAATTTCTTGAAGGAACAAATTCAGTACTTGGGACATATAATCACTAAAGATGGGATCGCTGTGGATCCCGAAAAGATAAGGACCATAATGGAATGGCCAGTGTCAAAGGACGTAACAGACATAAGATCCTTCATGGGATTAGCTAGTTACTACAGGCGGTTTGTGGAAGGATTTTTGAGAGTGGCTTACCCTATCACTTCTTTGTAGAAAAAGGGGAAAACTTCTAAATGGACCGCAAAATGCCGAAAGAGTTTTGAACAACTCAAGCATCTTCTCACCACCACACCTATACTAAGCATAGTTGATCCAGGTAAGGACTACGTGGTGTGCACAGATGTGAGTAAGGAAGGGGTAGGAGGAGTACTAATGCAAGAAAGAAAGGTAATCACCTATGAGTCTAGAAAATTAAAAGAACATGAGCATAAATATTTCAATTACGATTTGGAGTTGGTAGCTGTTATTCGTTCCTTAAAGATGTGGTGCCATTACCTGATGGGTAAAAAGTTTCATTATTGACAGACCATCACAGCTTGACTAATTATTTTAGTCAACCTACCTTAAATGTTAGGCAGGCATGGTGGGTCGATTTCCTAGATGGTTTTGAATTCAATATTAATCATTTGAAAGGGAAAGAGAATTGGGTGGCAGACGCTTTAAGTCAAAAAGTACAATGTCTCTACGAGATTTCTTGCAGCGAGGGGTGAAGTACCTTTGATGAAATGATTAAAAAAGTAGCTGAACAATATTCAAGATATCAGCAAATAGGACAACAAGTTCAAAACCGAACCAGTAAAGAAAATCAACAAGGATATGCTATGGATGCTGCTAGCATGCTGAATTATAAAAAAGGGTTGTATGTGCCCAACCAAAATAGCATTAAAAGCTTGATTTTAGATTAATTTCATAAGATTCGTTATGCTGGGCACCCCGGGTATCAAAAGTTGATTACTGCACTCCAGAAGGAATATTATTGGCCTGGGATGAAAAAATATGTAGCAGAATATTTGACACGTTGCCTAGAATGCCAACAAGTTAAGGCAGAACACCAGCACCCTGTTGGGTTATTACATCCACTGCCAATTCCCGAGTTGAAATGGGAAACCATCTATATGGACTTCATAATAGGATTACCCAAGTCAAAAAGAGACAACAATTCCATCATGGTGGTGGTGGACAAGTTAAGCAAATCAACTTATTTTATACCAGTACAATCTACTTACAGAGTAGTGCATATTTCCCATATCTTTATGCAAAATATTTTTAGGCTGCACAAGTTACCAAAAACTATAATATCTGACCGTGATGTAAAATTTACATTGGTCTTTTAGAGAACTCTATTTGGGGAATTGGGAACTCAACTAAATTTCAGTACCACTTATCATCCTCACACTGACGGATAAATGGAACGGGTGAATCAGGTTGTAAAAGATATGCTAAGATCATATGTATTGCAACAACCATCCAAGTGGGAAGATTACCTGCACTTGGTCGAGTTCACATACAACAATGGCTATCATAGGTCCCTGCAGATGAGCCCATTTGAAGTGTTGTATAGACAGAAATGTCGCACACCCTCAAGCTAGGGGGGACTAGAGGACAGGTCGATGCCCTGCCCCGAAATGCTTAAAGAAATGGAGGAAATGGTCAAGAAGGTAGGATCTAATTTAAAGGCAGCCCAGGATAGGCAAAAGAATTTCGCCGGCCGAAAGAGAAATTATAAGGAGTACGAAGTAGGATATCATGTGTATGTGAGTATTCGAGCTAAAAAGATCACACTACAATGGAGTGGGAGTGCCAAGCTGGCACCCCAATTTTGCAGACCTTTTCAGATCTTAGCGAGAGTTGGTCTGGTGGCATACCAACTCACTCTGCCAAGTCATATTCTGGTCCACGACATCTTCCATGTGTCTGTACTAAAAAAATACGTTTATGATCCTAAGCACGTAATCATTTGGTAGGACATATAGGTAGGAAAGTATCCTAGATAGACTAATCAAATTTTTTACTAAGGAAAAACTGACTTAAATTATTGTGTGTTACAGGTTGAGCTAGAAGGAGAAATCTTGGTTGAGCTGCTGAATATACTAGATCGGAGAGAAGTAATATTGTGGAAACGAGCCATCACCCATGTTAAAGTGCAATGGCAACACTTTGGGCCAGATGAGACCACCTAGGAGGATGAACAACTCATTAGAGAAGCTTATCCAAGACTGTTTGTAGCCGGGAAACATCGAGACAATGTTTGATTTCAGGAGGGGGAGATGTAATGTCCTCAAAAAGCTATAAATATTTTATTTACCGCAGTAAGAACAAACTGAATAATTGGTGTTATTATTCTGTTTGAATTGAATAATATTTTTATTTTTAAAATAAGAAATGATTTAAGTATCAACAGATCTTGTAACTTCTGAGGGAAGGAAGTTGACAAAAAATAGTTGCTAGAAAAACCCTAACTACCACCCCTAATTGTGCAAAGCTTCTAAAGAAAAGAAAGTAGGGGAGAGGAAAAATTGCACTGTATGACAGGCAGTAAAGGGAAAACTTGCTACATCTGGTGATGACCAGATAGCATGAGCACTGAGCGCGAGCAACTTGTAGAAGACAGAAGGTTCTGTGAGCAAGCTAGGCGGGATATTTGGTCTCAAAAGACAATCTCATGGAAAGAGGATTGACTAGCGATGGAACCCAGAGGTGACCTCTACATTTGGAGTTCCTTACATAAATGCAACTCAGATATGAGGTACCTTCTGAAAATTATACTTTTGCACCAAACTGAATTAGGTGTCTTCTACTGTGAATAGAAATGGGTAGAGGCCTAATGCTAAGGTGATAGTTGAAAAAGTTAATAGTAGGTTTCGGTTGCATTTTATTTATTGATAAAATGAAAACTTAAATATAGTGATATTTACAGATAAACTAGTAAAATATAACTATGAGAAACAATGCGTTTTCCTGAAAAACTAGAATATACTATTTGCATAAATATAATATTTACAGTTCTATTAACACAGGAAGAATGACTACTGTAGAAATGCAGTAAGCAGAATCTGGAGATGTATTTTTAAATGTAGAGAAAAATTGACTGATGTAGGATTATTGTAGAGTTTCAACTCTGTAGTAGTCTTAAATACAAGAAGAAAAAGAAATAATTTATTGTAGAATACTGCAGAAAGAACTGGGAATTAATCTTCTCTGACTGTTTGAAACTTTAAATAATTTAGGAAAAGAATAAGACCTCGAGATGCCATTATTTCAAAGAGAACAAGCATAGAAGAGGTTGTTAAAGAAAGGGTTTAGGAATAGAAACCTTAAGGCGGACCTTGCTAGATTTCTTACAATGGACTATCAATTAACAATTCCAAATCCCACCTAGTCTTCCTAAACCCTACAAGGTATTGAAACCCCTTTCCATTAATTTTGATTAAACCAATGAATGAGTTAACTAAAGCTCTATATTAATCAGAACAGGGAAACAATTACATCGTAACCATGCAAGACATAGTGCCAAGCAACTTCAACACAAAAACGAATAAATAGTATGAGTTTTAAAAGAAAACTCTAAATCAAGTTTCCCATAGTGAGCTCTGCTTGGACAAATGGAATTGGAAACTTAAGAACAAATCAGCTTGTGTGAATTCGAGAAGCCACGTCACAAACGATTAAAACATAGACTGAAATGCAAATTGCTTCCATATAATTCATAAGTTTTTACACATAAAACCATACATTGATATCATTAAACCCGACATTGAGATATAACCTAAGAAAAATGGAATCCATTACAAAGAGGAACGTTTCGGCTACAAGCCCAAGAAACCAGAGTGAAACTTGGGCAACATATCTTAGTTCCAAGAAATGTAAACCCCCATGATAAACACAAAAATTAACATATAACAATATCGGTGCTGACGTAAACTCACGACCTGTAGCCAGTAGAAAAAACCTCATTTCATATGGAGGAAATGTACAAGTAAACCCCTCAGAATAGCAATGGGTATTTCGCCTACCACACATAAAACCATAAACCCTTAACCATGCAGTGACTGCAGGGTACTCCCAAGAGTCAATGGAGACCATCACATCCTCCAAAATTCCCTCAAGGGTGTCTGTGGAACAGTCTGCAAGTTGCAGAGCTGTTGTGGTCTTCCTCAATGACCCTTGGAGGTTGATCTTGAGCATGGTGTCCTTGGTCATCACATTAATGGCAGCCCCAATATTGATCAGAGTGTGTGGGACGATGGTGCCATTGATGTGAAAATCTACTACAGGGCTCCTAGGGTCCAAATATTTTGGACATATTACCTTCCCCAGCATTAATTCGGACAGCTCCCCAATGACATTAATGGTAGGGGCATCCCTTTTTCTTCTTCCTGGATGCTTGAATCATTTATTATTAATCATCTTATTGTAAATGAGAACATCTTTTATTTCCTGGAGAAGGGGCATCTTTACACATAGATTTTTCAATTCTCCCAGAAGTTCAGTTTCTTCTGGGGTTGGATGGAGTGGTTGGGATAATCTCTCAGCAAAGGGTGGATTTACTTTAAGGTTACTTTCCTCTCTCTTTTCCTCAACCTCCCTATGTGGAGAGGGAGGTTGGTTATCCAGAAGAATTCTCCCAAATCTTAGGTTGATCTCTTGGATTTCTACAGCATAAGCTAGGTATGATGTCTCTCCATTGTATACTTGTTGAGCCTACCTATTTTTCAAGTTTGGATTTGGCTAGGTAGGAATCTGGGGTTGCTTGGGTGGAACAGAGTGTAGGATTTGTGGTTGGGTAGGTGGTGGAGGCAATAGAGCTTGACCATTGTTGTATTCGGGCCTCCACCTCTAGAGTGCGGTATTCCACTAAGGTTGTGGCAAGATGTAAGGTTGAAATGACTAGTTGGCTGGCTGGGAATGATACTGAGATGCATAGGACCAAGGAGGGGGTGTAGACCAGGAAGGATTACCAGGGGTTCCCCAAGAAGGTATAAATATGGTTTGGTTGGATTTGTAATCTGCATGGGATGACCATTGCATACCCTGCTAGTATGGTCTAGGCCCAGGAGGTCTCCCTTGGTTTATTTAGCAAAGTTCCTTAGTGACCCCTTCAGCTCCTTGATATAAAGCTTTGAGTTCAAGTAAGGATGAGAACTTGTCTGTGGAGTGGTTTTCTTCACAGACCGAGCAAATCTTAATGCAGTTCAATGGACATTCGTTCCTAGGATGCCTCCTGGTGCATCTAGGGTAAAATATGGCCAAGGCTCTCTCTACTTCCTCTTTCTTCCTTTTGATGTTCATGGTGTCCTATTACAATGCAAGGGTTTGCAACATCTCACTTTTGAAATCTTCTGGTATATTTCCAATTTCGCCCTTGATGGATGAGTTCGAAGATGATGTACTTGCCATAATTGACTACTCCTACCTTTTTTCCTAGCTACCCTAGAATGGTTTCTATAGATAGTCTTGATATCCTGATAGGGTAATTGGTAGATATCCCATCTTGCTAAAAAATGTAAGGTATTTAGAAGATCTTCCCTTCTCCTCTGAGCAGGACCAACTTTAGTGACTCGTGGTCAAGTGTGCACTTAGCTCTTTTGTAACTAAGGTAGAATCTTTCTTAGTAGTCTTCTAAGGATTCATCCTTGTTATAGACATTTTTGGGCACTTCAACCCCAATCACAAATGTCCACAAACTGAGGGCTTCTAAGTCCCTAAAAGTGTTGCTTCACTGCCTAAACTAGCAAGGTCAACTGATTACATCATCTCCCATAAGTTCTCCACTGAAAACTGCTCATAAATGGTCAAAACTGGACCATACTGAAAGCTCAATGCAGAGGGTGCGATGCATATCACCTTCCTAATGTACATGGTGTGATGCAAACTATTTTTTCCCTCTGTAGGGTGCGATGGTCGGGAATGGACAAATGGCAGGGACAAAAATGCGAGGTGGAAGATCATGGAATCTTCTAGAAGCTTCCCCTCTGACACTTGCCACTCCATTT
>APFE031545420.1:0-67486 GCA_000404065.3 Pinus taeda | reverse complement strand
CAGTCTGACCCCAATTGGATTCTCCAATGAAGAGTTATGCCAAATCTCCCACAATGACCTGATTATAGACTAATTCAGTATAGAAAACTTGTACGACGTGCCATGTGTCACTGTTTCAACCTTTGACTCTGAAAAATATATAAATGAAAACTACAATCCGTTCTCTTTTTGTACCTTCTTACGAAATTTCAATCCGATGCTCAGAAATAAAGTTATGACGATTTTCCCCAGGTCACCTGTTTTGAGTGTAATTCAGGAGTCTGCAAAAAGGTCAACTTCCTCAGATCATATCTCCGAAAATATTCCGCGAAAAGCTATGAAATTCGGACCCAAAGTTCAGCACCAATTATTCTCAAACGGATTTTTTTTCGACTTCTGAAACGTCATAGAAAACAAGTTATAGGGAAAATGCCACGATGACTTGTTTGGAGCAGCGAAACCCTAGAATCCAAAGCTCTGATACCAAATGTTATGAAACTAGCTCAAGAAAAGATAGAAAAGATAGATCAACACATTAGAATTCAGCCTCTTCGAGGGGGCAACCTCCTTTACATTACATAAATGAACAATTCTTGGATGATACAAATGAAAAGACCTCCTTTCTATATATAGGAGTCTAGGGGTCATAACATAATCAGACGACATAACAATAATAATGTAAGGGCACAATAATAACAATAGTGGGATTCTATGGGGCACAATAGTAACAATATGGGCACTGCATGGGTACATCAATATAATAAGTGGGTTGTACTAATAACAATAAGGGGTTACACTAGTAGTATATGGGTCTAACAAGTTCCCTCACTTATCAACTCCTATGAGCTCGAAAATGGATGAGGAATGAGTTAGGGTGCATCCTATCCTCTCATCCCTTCCTCCATGGAACTAATTCTAAGTATGGAAGGCCATTCAATTCCACCATTTATAACAAAACCTCCTTCATCTTCCTATAAATTGACCACTCATTTAAGTGATTAGGGGCTTGATTATGTTGAGTTGTAAGGAGATAATGCTGCTATGAGATTTGGCTTTGAAGCAAGTATTGTAATGCTACAAGTTTTTCATGCTTTTGATGTGATGTGGATGGGATCCAAGCTGGAAGAATGGCTTTGAATCAGACACCAATGGTTTTAATTCCTTCTTCTATCTAATAAAGTGCTTGAACCTTTTTCCCATATGTTTGTATTGTTTCATGATGCTTATATGTGTGAATTGTATCTAATTCCTTTCACTTATATTCAATAGATCGTATGCTTTGATCGGTTCTTTTTTTCTATTGTGTTTACAGAGTACTTCTCAAGCAGATTAAGTACGCGAAGGAGCGTCATGATTGATACAAGGGAGACGAACTACAAGTAGGTCTTCTATATTCTCATCTTATCTATTGCTTATAGGGAAAGTCTAAAACACTTTAAACTATTGTTCTAGGTATATCTACTTATCTAGGGAATTAATATTTGTCCATAGATACCAAATTCTCCAAAACACACCTGGATCATGATGGCCAAAGGCCAACATCAGAGAATGTGGCTTTGATACCAATGTAACAAACAAGGTTTGTTACTCACTGAAATATTTAAAATATATGGAATAAGTAAACATCCATTACAAGAAAAGTATTATATTTATATAAAAATGTAGAATGTACAAGAGATATGAGACATGTGATAATCGATTACAATTGAGGGTTTTCTTATATAGCTAGGAAAGTGTCCCTTCATGAACATTCAGGTCTTTAAAGACATTCCTCTTGAACTAATAATTGTTTAATTAATTTCTATTATGATTATTATTATTTTTATATATTATATTCATAAAAAATGGAAATCATGGGAATTCCTCAAGAAACACATCATTGAATTGTTTTAATATTGGATGCTCTTCCACTCCATGTTTGTTAACCTATGATTTACTAGTTACTTGGAAAAGATACAATTTTCATCCTTTTTTATTGCACCTCTTCATCTACAATGTTAATATTTTCCTAATATTTTGCATATGTGGATGTAAATTCACCAAATATTTAACTTGCCTCTTAGTCCCAATTTCTAGTTGAACTAAACATAAATTTTCATAGGATATATTCTACAATGCACACTTGTTTGCAGCCTTTGGACTAACATAACTTAAATTAGAACTAGCATTAATCAAATTAAAAAAATCATGGTTATCAACTATACCTTCCATCTTGACCACTGACACTTGGTGATCAACCTACTTGTTGTCCAACACAACATAGATTCATTGCACATTTTGAGCTACATTATTCATTATCTCTACTTCTTGGACATTGTACAACCCTGGACCATTTTTCTCTCACTGAAGATAATATTTATGCTCGTGTATTTCTCCACAGTTGCAACACTTTATACGTGCTCTAATGGACCCCTCAGCTTCCTCTCCCGCATGCGTGGACAATCGATATTTTCTAGTAGTAATAGATTTATATTAAAGCTCACCCTAGAAAAGATTGGTGAACTTCACATCCCTTGCTCCTGATTATTGTCTTAAAATTTTCTACTAACTTCCTCTAAATTTGGGCTTAACATTTTCTTTCCAATCAGTTTGGAACTTAATCTTATACTTGGAATATTCCTAGAGATACTTTGTCTTTTGGATGATGTCCTCCAAGGTTTTTGGCTCATCAAAATCTATTATGTCCCTGTGATCCTAGGAAAATTCCTTGAGATACCTTTGGATCTTTACCTTCTCATCCTTGATGGAAGGCACATACCTTAGTAGCTCCAAGAATATGTTGGTGTACTCATCAACTTTCAATTTCCCTAATTTGTGCTCATGGTATTCTCTGACATTGCCAACATAGTACCTTTCAGATAGGTACTTCTCCTAGAAATTTCTCTCAAATATCCTCTAGGACAACCCATTTTGTCTAATCTCCTTGACATTTCTCAAGTTTTCACACTAGATATCAACCTTTCCTTTCAATCTAAAAATGGCTACTCCTTCCTTTATATTCTCAGAGTAATCATACACCCTGAAGTACTTCTTCATTCCCAATAACCTTTCTTCTGCTTCTTCGTCTTCTTCACCTCACTATTAAATATAGAAGGATTTTCCTTCTTAAATTCTTTTGGCATCAAATGTTTCTCTTTCTTTTTCTGCTAATAATGTCTCTTAGTTGCAATAATCGATAACTTCTCATGATTACCAGTTATTCTCTCTAGAGTACTTAATGGAGTTCCTCCTCTCAATGCTTCTTAACTTTCCTGCCTATTCATTTTCTTAGATTTGTTTCCTTCTACACTATTAGTCCTTAATTCATGTTTCCAAAGTCCAGATTGAATCTTCTTGGTTTATGTTTTCCTAAATAGCTGGCACCTAGCTCAAGTTTCTTTTGTCTTTGTAAGTCTGACAAGATCTATAGTATAAATGAATTTACTTCTGCTTGCTTTTCCTCAGCTGTGACAACCCACTCATTATCAACCTTACAAATTATCAATTCAACCATCAAACTTCTAAGAGTGTCCATCTAGTCAAGGGAGGATTCCTCTCTCCTTTTCCAACTGACTCTTCTGCTTGACAATGTTGGGATATATCAATGTTGTACTGCACCATTATGTTTCTCATCCCTTTACTCTCTTGTTGTTCCTTGGTTTATTCTTATATGTTGCTACACACACACACACACAATTTTTAGCTAAGAAAAAATAAAAATAAACATATTTACCCATCACCTCTACATATTTGCAATAAGCACGTTGATGTGAGGTTGTTTGAAACATCAAGTCTTAAGTTAGTATGCCAGATAGGAGGTAAGATACCATATCAAATCTATCATGCCAATCATTTTATCATTTCACAAATTTTATATCAACACATATATGATTACAACACATAATCACCAACCAAAATTATATAATAAACACACATTTTCACACAACAAATAATCATCCTTTAAATACCACACTTTGTGACTTATACTTCGCCATAGCAAAAACTACTTTTATTTTCCCAAGGGTCTAGTATTTAACTGTTTCTATGATATCACACCCTGTATTAGAGCTCTAAACTTATCCTACTAGGTCCATTCAATCTAAGTGTTGAATGTAGGTGCTCTAATACCACTTTGTGGCCCTCCCTCCCACCCCCTTGTTCTTCCTAAGTTTTTCAATGAGTTGCATTTAACTAACCTAAACTCCATGGTCTCATTATGAAGATGGGTTTACATAAATCCTTATTTTCTAAACATTTCATAATTAAATTTTAACAACACAATCACATTCGTCTCATCAAGAGATTTATGATGATATAAAATTTACCTCAACCCAACTCACAGATCAAAATGTACAATCATTTGAATTATGGGCAATTATAACTTGCCATGTCAGCAATGACCACTCGATGGCATCCACATGTACCCATCGTGCCTTAGTGGCAAATGCCACCTTGCCCCAAGCTATTGGGTCCTCCAAGGCCCAAACCCTTTGTTTTTATTCATTTGTATTTGGTTTTGGGGCTAATATGGAGTGGATAAAATAATCCATGGTGAAATATGTCCTAGACCCCTAGATGACTCTACACCAAATTATATATCCAGGTCCATGGAAAATCTAGCATCACCAAGTTTTCCACCTTGTGAAAACTCCCAGATGACTCGGATCCTAGATTACTAGTATGAACTTAAACAAGAATGCAACAAATGACAAATATAACCATAAACACAAAGTTGCAGTAGAAATGAAACTTCACTTCATTTGTATCAAAGAACTAAAATATGCCTACAAACAGAATGGAAATAAGACTAGCTTGGGTAATGGTGGCTTATCTCTAAGAAGAGATGTGGTGGCTACATGCCTCTGAACTCTGTTACAATGAGGCTCGAAGGCCTATTTATTATTGAGAAATAATGGAAAACCCTAAATACCAAAAACCCTAACCCTAGGAGATGAAGCACCAAAACTATGGGCCCCATTTGGGTAAATTGGTACATCAACTTCCTAGGGTCATAACTTTGGCATACGATCTTTGTTTGATGCAAAAAATACCTTGTTAGAAATATCTATCTGAGGAATACAACTTTCAAGTGGCTAACATTGGTTTATGATGCATGTTGGCCCCACTTTTCCCAAAAAATGTCATTTAGGGCCTCTAAATGACTCCGAAAGTTCAGGACCCGCAAAACTGCCAAAAATAGCAAACTATGCTACAATTAAGGAGACTGAAAAACTTAAGAAACAATAGCGGGGGTCAAAGTTGAATAGGTAGGTGGCCACCAATATCCACCTGAATCATTCCTTTCCCTTTAGGAAGCAATGGTCCCCATTGCATTGAGTTCCTCCATGAGATGAGGAAACTTCTGCTGAACTTGGTCCCTGGTGAGCCACTTACCCTGGTGAAGGAGTTGACCAGATTTGAAAACTCGATATAGTTGGATCCTTTGTTGTTGGGTGTTCTTGGTCTATGTTTCCATGAGATGATTATTTGTGGCTTTTTCCATGCAGTCCATATTTAACTCTATAGGTGTGAGCTATTCTGCAATGTCTTATGTGTCTAACAATGGTGGGAAGTATGGTCGAAGGTGGTCCACATTGAACACTAGGTGCAGGCTAAGGAATGGGGGAATGCTAAGCTCAAATTCATTTTCTCCCACAACCTTGTTAATGGTGTAAGGACCATATCAGAGTGGTCTACGTTTCCAATAGGCTCTGGTAAGGCGTTCCTTCTACAAATGCAACTAGAATTTATCGCCCAACTAAAACTTGTGTGGCACCCGATGTTGATCATGTCGTTGCTTGTACTTGGCATTTCATTTCTCCAAAATGTCATGGACCTACTGGAAAATGTGTTGGATGTGCTCAATGAAGTTTTTTTTCCTTGTCAGCATTGAACTGGACATGAGACGAAACTACCTGAGTAGCTGCAAATGGTATGGCAACATCAATGGGACATAGGGCCTGGAATCCCAAGTCCACCTGAAAAGGGTTGTGGCCAGTTGAGTTTTGGAGAGGTCAGTTATAGTTGTTCTAGACATAGGGGAGGCTTTCATCCCATGTGTGTGGATGCTTTGAGTTGTACATGCACATAATGTGTACAATAATCATGTTGATGGCCTCTGTCTGGCCATCAATTTGGGGATGGAAAGTTGAGGACTTAGTGACCTTGGTGTCCAACATCGACCAGAGACTAGACCAAAATATATTGAGGAACCCGTTGTCCTAGTCTGAGATGATAAACCGTGGGATCACAAATTGTACCCACACCCATTCAAAGAATAGTTTAGTAGTGACTTCTGCTTTGATATTCTTCTTACAGGCCGCCATAATGGCCATATTTGAGAATTTGTCGATGACCACAAAAACATAGTCATTTCCATGCTTAGTAGAAGGAAGGCCCGACATGTAATCCATGGAGATGCATTCTCGAGGTCGACTAGGGGTAGGAAGTGGATTAAAGAGGCCTTGCTTCATGATGGTCGGTTTGGCAATGGTGCAAAAAGTGCAGGATCTGATGTACTTCCCAACATCTTATTGAAGATTGGGCCAATATAAATAATTTTTGAGTACTGCCAGTGTTTTCTCGACCCCAAAATTCCCAGTGACCCGACTTTAGTGCGCTTCCCAAATTATCTTGGCATGCTGGCTTAAAAGAACACAAAGTTTTCACAGGTGGCATAACATTGCATCCTAGAGGTGAAAATATGGAACTTGATGACCCTCCAAGAGCGTCTATTATGTGTGGCTAAATTCTAGGTTGCTTTAGTAGAGAAGTGGCCAATCATAAGTCTTGTGCCTACAAGAGTTGAGAACGATGGTTAACACTATGATCGGTGGTTGGATGAGGTAGTTTGCAGCATTATTAATGTTGCCCTTCTTGTACTTGCTATTCAAATGGAACTATTGTAGGTATGTGGACCACTTCTGATGGTGATCATTCTACAATTTCCATTGTTTCTATATGAATTGCATGGGTCAGTGGTCTGTGTGGATGACTGTTTCCTTCCCCAAAATTTAATGCTTCCATTGTCGGTAGGCCTTCACAATGGAATACATCTCTTTGTCATAAGTTGGATACTTTTGGACTGTGTCTTAAAGTGTCTGATTGTGATATGCCACTGGATGCCCCTATTGAGTAAGAACTGCCCCAATAACATAGTCAGAGGCATATGTCTCGATCTAAAATGGTTGTTGCAAGTCCAGTAATGTGAGCACTAGTGTAGAGAAGAGGCAATGTTTCAACTCTTTGAATGCCTTCTGTTGAGATTTAGACCAAAATAATTTTTCTTTCACTCCTCCCTTGGTGACTTGACTCAAGGAACAAGTGATATGAGAGAACCCCAACACGAACCTGCGATAGAAATTGGAAAGACCTAGAAAGATATAGAACTCTGTCATCCTGAATGACTTGGATCTTGGCTAGATCCACTTGCACCCCCCATTCATCAATGATGTATCCCAAATACTAAACCTGATTCATGCCAAAAGTTCATTTCTCCAAATTGGCACATAGCGTGTGTTTTCACAGTGTTTGGAGAACCTTTCGGATGTGGTGGATGTGCTCTTCCCAACTCTGACTGAATATCAGGATGTCATCCAAGTATACCATAAAAAAATAGTTGGTGAATGGTTGCAAGATGTCATCCATTAGCCTCTTGAAGGTTGCATGAGCATTTGTCAACCCGAAAGGCATAACCAACCATTCAAAAATACCCTCCTTGACCTTGAATGTGGTTTTCCACGCATCGGAGGGTTCGATTAGTACCAAGTCGATCTTGTTGAATTATTTTTCCCCCTTTAGTTGGTCCAGAAGGTCATCAATCCATGGGATTGGGTATCTATTTTGGAAAGTGATCTTGTTCAATGCCTGATAGTCAATACAAAGTCTCCAAGTCCGATCCTTCTTCTGCAACAACATGATCGGGCTCCCACAGGGTGATGAACTCGGTCGAATGTGACCTTTTTGCAGTAGCTCCTGAATTTTCCTCTTGATTTTGTTGTTCTCTAGAATAGAGCGATATAGATTGGTCCATTAGGAAACAATGCACCTGGGGTCAGATTGATGGAATGTTTGACCTGACAGTGTAGATACACCTCTACGGGGGAGGTGAAGATGTCTTCGTACTCCTCCACGAACTTATCTATCTATTGTTGTCATGCGAAGGGGGCCTGTCTGGAGGTTATGGCCACTGTCTTATTCTTTCCCTGAGGGTGTATCATTAAGAAAACATATTTCTTGGTTTTGGAAATGAGCTTACTGCATTGTTTTGCAGTAACCAAAGAGATGGTGGTAGGTGTTGCTACCTCCGGTATCCTTTACAACTTATTTCCCAAGGTAACAATATCAGCGAGAGGCCTTAACTCATACAAAGCATGTCGCTTCCACAAGTATGGTTGGTCCAATAATACATCACAAACATCTAGAGCAGAAATGTCGCATATTACCTCATTCGTGAAGGGCTTGATGATGTATGGAAGGTGGCACTGTTGGCTGACACGAAGACCCCATCCTTGGTGAAGCCACCTAATGGTGTATGGTTGTGGGTGTGTTGTGGTCACTACCTCTGCTGAAATGAGGTTCTTTTGGCTCCTGGTATTGACAATGAACTGTAGCAGGTAACCCTTTACCCACATCTAGGAGTCAAAGAGGCACTCCTCCTCCTTTGGATGTTCGGGTCCTCCTTCTATTCTTCATGGTGGAAACAATGGTGTTGGGATCCACATTGGTAATATGCTTCACTTTGTCATTCCCCTTGTTGGGTTCTGACTCAGAGTTGGAACATGCATCTGATTCAGAAGCCTTCAGCTTGACCACTAGTGACTGCTTGGCCCAACACTCACTTGTGTTGTGAGTGGAGCTCTTATGGAACTCACACCACTTTCTCGTGTCCTTCTTTGGCTTCACAATGTTGTTCTTTGCTTGCGGCTTTAGTGGTTTGTCCTTGGCAGCCCCACCTTGGCTTTGTCCTTTGTTCTATGATTTGGTGGCACCTTTCCCTTGATTCAAATTTGTAGACATTAGGGGATTTTTGAGGTCTAAAATGGGCCTCCTAAGGAAATTATAAAATAATAGTGTAAATAATAAAATAAGATTAGATTACATCATCAAATTTTAGAGGGAAAAAAAAGAAGAAACCATTTTTTCAACTTATCTCTTTACGAGTTTACTCAAATTTCGATAAGAAACACTCATTGGATGCATAATTTGATTCCTCGTCCAATGAGTACCCATGTTCCATACTTTCGATGAACCTGCTACATGAAAAATGAGAAATACATGAAAAACGTGATTACAGTCACGTGTTTTCATGTATTTATCATTTTTCGTGTAGTGGGGTCCATCAGAAGTATCCAACATGGGTACTCCTTGGATGAGGAATTAAATTTTGCATCCAATGAGTACTCCCACTAGAAATTTGATTAAAAACTTAGGGAGATAAGTTTAAAATATGAGTTGAAAAAGTAGTTTTATTATTTTATTATTGTTTTTACTTTTTTACTCCAAAAATGGTGAGTCATTCCCCATTGTTGACATCATCATCTTGAATCCTATTGGTTCTTATAAAGTTTATTTTTGTTGTACATTTTTCTTAGGAAGCCTATTTTAGACCTCAAAACTCCCCTAATGTCCAAAGTCTCACGTTTTCTGTTTAGGCTTCTTCTTGATCTTGACAACGTATCGGTACGCCATGCTGAGCGAGGAGATGTCTAGGAACTCCATCTCATCCTAGATGTATGTTTTTAGGAAGCTGTAGTAATTGAGTACCAAATATTTCTCAAAATCCTTGATACCCAACTTCGTGTGAAGGGTATGAAAAACATTGGTAAACTCTGGCATGTCTTGGTCCCTTCCCTGCCACAAGATAGTCCACTTTATGTATTTATCATCATAGCTCTCAACAAGGTAGTAATGATCCTTTATGGCATCCCGAAATGAATTCCAAGTGGGAGCGGCTGAAAAACAATGAGGGCATACTTTCATCATTTTGCTTACAGTAGGTTTCCTTCTGCTCACAGTAGGTTTCCCACCAGTCCTTAACGTGGGGAGCAACTTTGAGAAGAGAAAAAGTAATGTTTTGGATGGAAAAATCATGGACATAAAAATATCCTTCTAACATATTTAATCATTTATATATGGCATCTGCATCTATTTGGCCCTTAAATATAGGAATTTCAAAGTTTACTTGTACCTTAAAAGGAGTGGCACCTCCAGAGTGGCTACTAGATGTGGATGTGTCATCGGTGGGAAAATGTTGAAGGATCTGGGTAAAGGTATCCATCATCATGTTCCTTTCTTTCTCAAGGGCCTCCTTGTGTAATATTTTGATAGGATATCTTGCTTCCTCATCTTTATTTTCTTCCCCCATGGGCGGTTGTCAGGGTTTGCGAGGCTGATCTTGCAAAGGTTCAACCAGATCAAGCCCTAACTCCTTATACCCTGACCTCAATGGGGACATGTAAAGAAGGATCGAGGAAGAACATACCACTCTGATACCTTTGATCCAAATTTAAATAGTAACGCAACAAATTACAAATATAACCATAAACACAGAGATGTAGCAGAAATAAAAATTCACTTCATTTGTATCAAAGAAATAAAATATGCTTACAAACAGAATGGAAATAAGACTAGCTTAGGTAATGGTAGCTTATCTCTGAGAAGAGATGTGGTGGCTACATGCCTCTGAACTTTGTTAAAATAAGGCTCGAATGCCTATTTATTATTGAGAAACATTGGAAAAACCTAAACATCCAAAACCATAACCCTAGGAGATGAAGTGCCAAAACTATGGGCCCCATTTGGATAAATAGGTACATCAACTTCCTAGGGTTGTAACTTTGGCATATGATCTCTGCTTGACATGCACAATACCTCGTTAGGAATATCTATTCGAGGAATACAACTTTCAAGGGGCCAACATGGGTCTATGACCCATGTTTTCCCCACATTTCCTAAAAAGCATTGCTTAGGGCCTCGAAACGACTTCGGAAGTTCAGGACCCGAAAAACTGCCAAAAATAGTAAACTGTGCTATAATTAAGAAAACTAAAAATCTGAAAGAAGCAATGATGGGGGTCCAAGTGGAATAGGTTGGTGGCTACCAATATCCACCTGGATCAATTACTTGCCCAAATGACTTAACATCCATCCTTGCACAAATGTTCACCATAGTGGGGCCCATCCCGATACACTTCCGCTCACAAGGGAATCTAGCATCGAGCTAATAACCACTCCTATATATCCAACCCCATATATCGATGTCTTAATCCCTATTTTCTAAGGAATATCTGTCCCAGTCTAATATGGGTGTTTTTGAAATTGCATTCTTGTTGACTAGTTGAATGACTGAACTCCTGAATGTATATCTAAATGTGCTAAACAACATATAACTAAGAACATATCCATCCCAGATATATTATCCTACCAATAACCCATCTGACCCCTGATACAAAATCTGACTTCTACAACACATACTTATAAAAGCTATGAACCTTAAGGGACTTAGCCAAAGCTCTCCTTAAAGCTTGGTGTTGCTCATATCACAAATTTCATAGGATCAAGACTCTTATTCACTCATTGAGCATTCTACTCATTGTATTCATCCATAATACAAACAATGGACCTACCAACATGCCTACTATCAGGCACTAAAACAAGCTAAACCATAGCTAACACTATACTATAACTCAAATAGAACAACATCATGTTAAACCACATAATGGATCTAAAACAACACTATCATATCCACTAATATATCATGCATCACATCATTGTCAATCCTTTTCCAAAATAGGCAAACAACAACCTTAAATAGTCAGAGATCCATGATATCCATAGCATATTAGAAAATGGAATTTCACACACTACAACAGTCTAGCTAAGTGTATCAATCAATCATTCATGACAATGAAAATAGCTCTACTCTTTATAAGCATATCAAGAAATAAAGAAACCTCCAAGCCCCTCATAACCCTGAAAACATTCACATAAGCATGTCATCATAGATAAACATGGATAACACGTACCTCAAATAACAATGTTGATACATATATTATCATGACTGGAAACTGAGGGAGGGACTTCCACTCTCCACCCATAGGCTAACTATACAACCTTTATTATATTTTACCACTCCCAAGCCAAATTTAGAGTTAGATTTAAGTGCTCAAGGGAATTCACATTAATACAAGTCAGCAAGATGGGAGAGAGTGCATTTTCCGGGTGTTTCTCAACTACCTCCAACAATAAGCACTATAGTGACTCTACTACCTCTCAAAATAGATCGTGGGGAATCACCCTTAGGCACAATGAAGGTTTTCCCAATTCCCGAAGTAAGATATCACTCTTAGGTAGTTACCAACTATATTTTCAAGGCAATCACTATAAGAATAAAAAGCACATTGTCTAGGTGGCTTGCAACTTCCTCCAGCAGTAAGCATCGTAGTGTCTCCACCTTTTGCATGGTGCACAATATTCCAATAAGGACCCTATTGGTTTAATTTCCCTTAAGCCAATTCAAGGTAGTTCACTAGCCCTAGGAAACCACTTAGAGATTCCAGCTAAGACAACTAGCACTAGTGAGTCAAATTCTTCAATCATACATCACTATCCCATCATTGAACCGATACAAATCACTGATCATGCACCAAAAATCACCAAGAACTATTTACCAATCACACCATAAATAATTTTTGCAATGTTGTTGCTCAAACGTGTTTTTGTTACTCTGCATATTCTTCACTGGTTTTCTCTTGCACACACTTCCTTTCACAATTATCTCCCCGTTCTCTCTAAACCCCCCCCCCCCCCCCCCCCCTCCCCCTCTTTCTTTATGTTCCTTATCTTTTTCCTCTCCTACATGCTGACTTCCTCAATACATCCCACAAGAACAAGGATAGTATGAACTCATTCTTCACTCAAGCGTCCCATACACAACTTCATTTCTTGCACCAACAAGGCCATAAATTCGTCAGGGAGATAGGTGGTAAAATAAATGAAGTTGATTGGGTTTACACTCATCATGAAAAAATCCTCCTCCTCAAACCTATGAATGTATGTCCACTTCTCCAACCTAGTCATTTTTTGGATTTCCACATTATTTACATGAATTACAATTCATAGTGACATTTACAAGAGGGGTAGTAAAAAGATTTGTCACACTCAAAAAATTTAGAGCCTAAATGACATAAGTGGGACTTACCCCTAAGATCAGCCTACAAGCTAATAACTCAAATTTTCCCACCTATGAAGTACCAAAATATATGAAAAAATATATAATGACTCATTATATATCAATGGTGTCATCTACCATTAGTTATTCACATTCACTTATCTCCATTCTAGGTCAACCCACACACAAAGGCTTGCATTGCCATGGTTGGTGAGTTGAAGGGTAAATAATTCTCCTTCACCAAGAATATTTTTACAAAAACCATGATCTCATTCACTAGCCTTCCACAAGCTAACCTCTTGAACTACTCTCTCTCTTGAGCAACATTGGTTCAACTCCATTATGAATTCAATAATGCAACCTTTTATTGTGGTCTTAACCTAAAAAAATGATTTCCCTAGCAACATTGTGATAAAATATCTATAGTTCAACCAGATTTTAGACATTCCACTAAATATATCTCCTCCTATTCCATGTTGATCACGTGTTTCCTCCTAATCTCTTCAACCATTCAAATAGTGCCACTAGGAATTCTACACAAAATTTCATAATTATCATGTTTTTCATGCATCCATCGGGATGGACAACCCATAAGGCATGTAGTTATATGTTAGCTTGTCGACCATAGTACTATAATGTTGTACACAATTTGAAGGGTTCTATCAATATAATAGTTGTTTATCTCAACTTTAGACCAACATCTATATTGGTTTTTAATAAAGGGGGTTTGTTGTAGTTAAAGTGATGGCATTTTCGATCCCCATGAAGAGAAAGGTCTCACTCGAAGCATTGTGTTGATAACAAAGGTGTTATAGGGCTCATATAGTTTGTATATCGTAGTTGGAACAGTCATATAATATGGCTATCATAACTAGCACACTTCCATAGTATGGCTATCATAATTGGCACCCAACCCATTATTCATACTTCAACATTAATTAGTATGCAATAATTCAGTCATTAGATTGCAACCCATATTAACATATTCCATAACCAAGAAACACAAATAACCATTAGCACCTTCTTTCCTAAGACTTCTACATGGATTCAAGAAAATTATATTCATTCATCAAAACAAGTATGGAACAACAATTGAACACATCATCACCCTATAAAATAAAGAAAATAGAAATTTTAAACAAGGGCCTTATGCCATTAATATTCAACATGATAAAATACATCTCTTCTTACTGAATTAGGACCACACCACATATAATGCATTATATAATATATAACCAATATCAACCCACAACCATTTACAATAGTTGTGATCTCATGGTAATAATAACATTCAACAATGAAAAATAACCCAATAGAATATTCCACGTAATATGCAAAACATAACCAATATATGGCCAGCAAAACAACCAACCCCCATGCTCCCTTTGTGGAAGGCCTAAGGCTTTACCTTATATAATGTTATGATTAAGTAGAGAAATATACGTTTAAGCTATATAGGGTTGCTAACCTTCTTCTAGTTCCAAATTGAAGGACACCCTTGTTCTCTACTTCGATGTTGACTAGGTTTCCTCATCCTTTCACCACCTTGTTCCTTATTCATTTGGGATCCTTCTTATTTTTTCTCTCTAGTTTCGCTTTAACATTGACTCTCCTTACTACTATCAATAGACACTACTCCACATAACACATATTTCTCTAGTATATTTTTTGAATTTGTTCCTGTGTACCTTTTTTGCTATTGCATGTGGTTATCTTCAAAAAATCAAAACAAGGGGTGTAACAAGACATAATAGTTTTACCCCAACTTGTCTACTAAAAATGCAATTCATGAATATGAGGAGCCATCCTTTGGACTCCCTTCCAAAATTTCAAAAGAAAAAAAGTCACTGAGTAAGATGATACAATTTCAAGATTAAAATGCTATGTGCACTATTCAACTATTAAGCAAGATGCATTTAGAAGATGCAACAAATTGAATGACTCGTTGAGCCATCTTTGTGTTAATAACTCTTTATAAAAGAATTAAAAAAACATTGCTAACAATAATGGGAAGATTATTCTTAACTCATTACCTCCGATCACAAAATTAATGGCACGGATTAATTTTCTTAAAATATCATTTTTTTTTTTTATAACTTTGAAATTTTAACCCTTTTTATTTAACCTTACCTTGTTGCCCACTTCCCCGCCCCTCACATTGTCCCCACAATTCTTGCCGCCATGGTTGGCACTGAAGGAGGGATCAAATATCCCTCCTATAGAAATTTTATTGCAAGGAACCATCACCCTAGTCAATAATTTTATCCTTTCTTTAACGCGTTTGCAAAAGTTCTAGGCTCAGATCAGTAGAAAGGATCATTAAGGTAGGATTAAACTAGCCATAGACCTCTAGGAATCTTCCTTCCAAAAACAACCATAGATCCCAATTTTGAATTCAATTGTAATTGTATTGGGAAGTAGATTCAATACATGAGAAATAATAATTTAATTAGAAAATTCCTCAGAATCTATGTGATATCCCTTCGCTTGATACTTTTGGTATTTAAATGTACATATATTATATTAATATCAAATTAATAAGATAAAAAACCGTTACATTTTAATATAAAGATTGAATTTGTTTAGTTCGTACTTAACCCGTTTGGCATTTTTACTAGATAGTGCTACATTAGGAAAATCCTATTGATTTTAGGGTTCTGATATTTTTAATTACCATTCAAATTTTCTTAACACTTTTGACTCCATTCAAACAAATTCAACAAGTGCATTCAAACAAATTCAACCGATGTTCATTTTACCAGATTATCTAGGAAATGTAATGTTAAAAGAAAGGAATAAGTTTGAATGGAAGAGTAATAAAATCTCTTTTCCTCTGTTTATTAATATTTTAGTTCCTTTCTATAATATCAGGAATTTAACTTCCTCCTATCGTCTGTAGGTGGCTAAAACGGAACCCAATTATTATATCAAGATGATAGTTCAAAACTCTTTCTTTCATTCATCCTCATACTTTAATTAATTTATTCCATAGTTGTATACTATTTAAAATACTAATTAGTTACATTGTTTAAGTATATTTCAGGTAATGACTCTTCATCTAAACAGAGTGATCTTTTCACTTTCATGCGAGTGATTTGACACCTTCCTTACTGCCTTCCTTACTGCCTTCAAATCTCTTTGGTCACTCAGTCCTTCTGGCGTACATGCAATATGCTAACACAATTTTTTTTCTCTATTAACTTAGGTATCTCTTCCTAATTTGGAAGAAACTGTTCACGACTGATGTTGTTGTATAATTACAGTGTTTACATTTCTAGAGTGACTACTCTATAACTACTAAATTCTAATAATTTTATTTATAAAATTTTAAATGGCTATTTATGCCTAAAATTCTGTATAACCTCAATACTTCAATTTTCTTTACTTGCACTCGGATTGTTTACATTTATATAAATTGTTGTTACCAAATGTTGGTTCTAAATTCTAAATTATGGACATTATAGAGAAATATTCCATGTTTTTATTTATGTATAGATTTTATGCAAATCTTATTTCCATTAGAGAAATGAATCTATTCCTCTTATATTTTCAAATCTATTCATACATATTATATCCATGCATACATATTATATCTAACTTTGTCTTGAAAGCATTCGTTGCATTTTTACAGTCAACTAACATTCACGGTTTAGCAAATAAATTCACTACATATATCTCCATACATATATTCATAGGAATATTTCTATATACTTCTCTAAATAATATATATCTATATAAATGGAAACCAATGATTTTATTTTCCTTTCTTGGTGATTGTATCCCAATTCGTGATTATTTATATCTTATAGATACTTGAGAACACTAATTTTTTTCTATATATATATATATATATATTATCATTTTTCTCATCAATCAATAAAAGGAAAGGATTTCATTTAATCTACGCAATTATACTCATCTCATTTTTCTTATAGTAAATCATAAAAGAACTTAAGAATTATAAAATAAACATAAAATTGTCTTACAATAAAAAATAAAAAATAAAAATTTTGAGGTAGAAATACCGTTTTGAATAGCAAGTTAGAAAATTAATAGTCAAGTAATTGTCTCCTCCCAACCTTGACATTGCACATAGTCAATGTCCCCCCGAGCATTCTAGGTTTGCAAATTCTTTATGTTTTCTACTTTGCTTCTCTTCAGCCTCTTCTGATATCAGAATGAAACAAAAACAACTAGACCAAATATTTTTATCCAAATCCATCTACCGCTCTTTTGGGGATTAAATACCGTCTTGAAACTGTGAACAACTTGAAATGTTTCAGATTCACGTTACTTTGTATGTGAAAGGTCAGAGGTTGCATGTAAGGAGGAAAATGAAGGAAAATATTGGAAAATGGAGAAAATAGAGGCCTTATTCATAAAAAGGCTTCTGAGGATCAGTTGGCAAGCTCTTGGATCAGGCTTAGTTAGTGTAAGATCTTGGCTCAGACTTGGTCAGTTCAGTGTTGGAGCTCTCTCTTATTATTCTCTCTCTCATACTCTTGGAGACTTAGAGTTTTCTTGGAGCACTCTTGGTGGGTGTGGCATACTTAGATTCTTGGAGCAAGAAGGCAAAGGAAGAGTGGGAAAACATAAGAGGGCATCGGGATTAGCAACTACATCAGATTTTACTTGCAGGTACCGAGTTGCATGTATGTTTTCTTCACTATTTTTTGCATGCATGTGCATTATTGGTTGTGATCTGTCATTGGAATGGAGGATTTTCTGGATTGACAGTGGATTTCTTAGCCTTTCCATTTCCTAGATAGCCATTGTGATTGTGGGTTTACTTTCATTGTTTTTTTTTGGTTGGTTCTCATGTTTCTTTAGCTTGGGTTGAGTTATTAGTTCCTGGAAGCCTTAGTTTGACAAACAATCTGGAAGCCATGTAACAACTTGGGTTGAGTTACTAGTACTAAAAGCCTTGGTTGGACAAATTCTCTAGAAGCCCTTGGTGGGTTGAGTTACTAGTCCTGGAATCCCTAGTTGGAAAAATGATCTGGAAGCCCTATATAAGCTATAAGTTGAGTTACTAGTCCTGGGATCCTTGGTTGGAACAAACACTCTGGAAGCCTTGGAAGACTTGGATGGAGATCAATTTGATGATGGTTTTGTGATGTCCAACCGTGAGGTGGAATCATTGTTTGATGGTTTGAGGTGGATGGCCTCTAGAAGCCCTGTATGAGTTTTGATTGATGTGTTCTATGAGATCCCACATTCATGCTTGGAATATGGCACGAGGGTGAATGGATGAAGAGACATTTGGCTCATCCATTCTATGGTTGGGCAGAACATGGAAGTCCCATTACGGGTTGGGTTTTGCATCATCAATAAGAGGTTATTTATCCTTGTATTTATATGATCATTATATTGGATTACATGATGTTTATATGGTAGCGAGTTCATTGGTATTTCTATCCCTATTATGATGGTTATGTATATGTTTTATGACAAAAACTATGTATGGACCTCACCATGTTTTTACTTGTAATTGAATGATCAATGTATCTATTCACTAATGGATGGAATGGAACTTAATACGTTGAGGCATCAATACTTTATGGCGAATTTGAGGTACGTATAAGACCCCTATGCTCAGATATGTTCTTTACACCTATAGATTACATATTCATGATATGTTTGACAAAATTCTTGTTATGGCTAGTAGGGGTACAATCAAGGTCTTAGACAAGTATTTTCTTTAGTACTGTCATTTCCATGTTATTTTATAGTTCTTAAGGTATCATGAATTTTGGCCAGTGACCTGGGCTCTAGGCCAGAAAACGTGGCTCAAATCTCGGGGATGTTGGCATAGCACTGACTAAATGAGTCGCTGGACCCTGGAAGGCAAGCCTATGAGAGAAACTCTAGGTTTTTGGACATTTTCATGCCTATAACATGAGAGTGGCTGAGGATTAAGTTGTCCAAAAGCTCAGTGGGACCCAAGGGCAAGTTGTCTAAAGTGTTGGATTGGTTCTTGAGGGTCCTAAAGCTGATGTTGAATGTCTATATGGCGTGCTTCCTTTGGTTCCACTTCCTTAACATGAATTAGGAGGTCGAATCATATCATAGTGGTATCTCGATGCATGTTTACCTTGGTTGCATGGGTAGATGTGGGAGGAGGGTGTTACAGAGTTGATTCTACTAGTAGATTCACTTCTAGATCTTTTTCGACAAGTGTCTTCAAATCTTCAGCTACTCCTTTTTCCTTATAATTGTTGATTACGAATGGTTGAAATAGATAAGACATATTTAGACACCATTAAACCAATCAATAAATACTATCCAAAGGCACAATCTATATATCACACCAATTATTTTTCAGTTGAGGATAGATAATGTTAGTCTCAAATATCTATTTGATCAACCTAATATAAATGCTAGACAAGAATGATGGTTAGCCTTTATTAGTGAATATGATTTTGAGATTACACATATTAAAGAAAAGGAAAATAGAATAACCGATGCTTTGCGCCGAAATCTTAATCAAATACGTGTTACATTAACCACAAGTTGGTCAACAAAATTAATAGATAAAATCAAAATGGCTACAAATTTTGATTATGGATATTTGAAAATCAAGGAAATAAAACATTGAATGAAGAAAAGAGTGATTTTTCAATAGACAACCAAGATATATTGTTGTTTAAAGGCATAATTTATGTACCTGATGATATAAATATGAAAAATTTGGTCCTAGATGAGTTGAACAAAAATCCAACTGTTTCCCATCTTGAATACAAAAATTTGATTACTATGTTGAGAAATGATTTTTACTAGCCAAATATGAAAAATGAGATAGCAGAATATGTATCTAAATGTCTTGAATGTCAACAAGTTAAGGCTTCTCATCAACACCTTGTTGTGTTGTTGCAACCTCTACCCATTTCAGAATGAAAATGGGAGACAATTTGAACAGATTTCATTACTGGACTACCAAAGACACGAAGGAAACGTGACTCTTTTGTATTTGTGGTTGATAATATTAGTAAAGAAACACATTTTATCCCTCTAAAATCCACTTTTAAATCCATCAATATTGCTGAAATATTCACGAGAGAAATTTTCATACTGCATGGGATACCTAAAATTTAATCTCAGATAAAGATGCAATGTTTACACATAAGTTTTGGAAAGGATTTTTTGAAGGTATGGGAACAAAGTGAAACTTTAGTACATCTTACCATCTTCAAATGGATGTCCAAATAGAAAGGACCAATCAAGTATTGGAGGATTTGTTAAGGATAAATAGACTAAATGGGAGGTCTATTTTCACTTAGAATAATTTTCTTATAATGATGGCTATCAAACCTCCTTGAAAATTAACCATTTTGAAGTGATGTATGAGAGAAGATGCAAGGCACCCTTAAGTTGGGATAATATTGAATATAGTTTAGTGTTGGGACCAAATATGTTAAAAGAAATGGAAGAGGTGGTCAAGCAGGTTAAACAAAATTTGAAAATAGCCCAAGATCATAAGAATAGCTCTGCAGACTCAAAAATAATTCAGAAGGATTTTAATGTGGGAGGTCATGTTTATTTAAAGGTTGAACCCAAGAAGAGTACACTTAAACATGGTGGTTATGCCAAGTTATCACTGAGATATTGAGACATTTTGAGGTGTTAGCTAGAATTGGACATGTAGCCTATCAGGTAGCCCTACCAACCAATATTAAAATTCATAATGTGTTTCATGTATCTTTGTTGAAAAATTATGTACATGACCTCGAAAAATTATGTACATGACCCATCCCATGTAATTGATTGGCTTGTTGTACAGGTGGAACCAGAGGGAGAGTTCCTAGCAGAACCACTGTCTATCCTAGAATGGAGGGTAGTTATTCTTCAGAATAGAGATATAGCGTAACTGAAGGTTCAATGGAAACATTTCAGTCCAAAAGAAGCAACTTGTGATTTGGAGTATGCTTTCAAACAAGCATATCCTTCTCTATTTTAATGAAAAATGTAATGTATTTCTAGGACAAAATTGATTAGATATTGGGATTGGTGTCAAATTAAAGTGGGGGAGGATGTGATATCCCTTGGCATGATACTTTTTGTAATTAAATGTACATATGTGTGTATGAGGATCCTTATAATATAGCCCTTGCAAAAATACCTCACCTAATAGATTTAGCAATAGTGGAAGAAAAAGGGATAGATCAAATTGGAGTTGGGGGAAAAAGGCCTTTTTGCCATTATCTTTGCTAATGTGGAAGATCACATGAGGTTTTTCTAAAATTTCTCATACTTTTTCAACTCTGCAGGATTATATATATGGTTTTAGATGGAGAGATTTGTTCTAGACAAATAGGATTTTATAATAGACTCAATATGGATCCACATGTACTCCTTTCTTAGAGAATTATGGGATGAAGAAATATTAGCAAGAATGGAAATGTTATAGGTCATTTTTTAAAATTCTTAGAAGTCGCTAAACAACCAAGATATATATATCATGCTTGCATCTACATATATATGAACATCTCAGACCCCTTTCCCAAGTTGATTCATACCTGCTATCAAGATTAACTCTAGAAGCAAATGTTGGACAAAGAACACATTTTTTTTACTATTATAGACGTCATAAGTACATGAATCTCTATAGAAATTACCCTATGTTAGTTCTTGATACCTCTCCAGATCAAGTCTAAGGTGCAGATTAGGATGACTTCTAATCTGAAATTAAACAGGAATGCAACAAATTACAAATATAACCATAAATATAGAGATGCAGAAGAAATAACACTTTATTTCATTAATAACATAATACTAAAATATGATTACAAACAGAATGGAAATAAACTAGCTCGGGTGATGGTAGCTTATCTCTAAGAAGAGATGTGGCCACTACGTGCCTCTGAAATGTGTCACAATGAGGCTCAAGAGCCTATTTATTATTGAACAATAAGGGAAAACCCTAAACAACCAAAACCTTAACCCCAGAAGATGGTACGCCAAGAGTTTGTGGGCCCCATTGGGGTTAGTTAGGTAGCCAACTTCTTGGGGTCATAATTGGGTCATATTATCTGTTCTTGGCATGTATGATACCTTGTTGGAAAGGTTTCTCTGAGAACTACAGGATTTGTTGCAAGCTGTCCCTCACCAACAATAATGTCATTTAGGGGGTCAAAATTTCTCTGGAAGTTTAAGACCTCAAAAATTTCTAAAAATAGTAAATACTGAAATAAACAAGAAAACAAATGAAACTAACTGGAGGTCTAGGTGGAATAAGTAGGTGGCCGCCAATATCCACTTGGATTAGTCCTCCCTCCTTAGGAAGCAATGGTCTCGATTGGGTTCAAAGCCTCCATGAGGTGAGGAAATTTCTGTTGAATTTGGTCCCTAGTGAAGGAGTTGGCCTGCTTTGACAACTCGATATAGTTGGATCCTCTATTGGTGAGTGTTCTTGATCTCTATTTCCATGGTCTGATTAGTTGTGGCTTGTCTCATGCAATTTGGGTTCAGCTATACTAGTGTGAGCTGTTTTGCAATGTCGAATGTGTCCACCAATGGTGGAAAGTATGGTGGAAGGCAGTCTATGTTGAACACTATGTGCGATGGAATGTTAAGCTCGAATTAATTTCTCGCATAGCCTTGGTGAGGGTGTATGGCCCATATCGAAGTGGGTGAATCTTGCCATGGGATTCTTTGAGGCACTCCTTCTACAAATGTAGAAAAACTTTGTCGCCCACCTAGAACTTATGCGGAACCAGTGTTGATCATGGCGTTGCTTGTACTTAGCGTTGGCTTTGTCCAATATATCATGGACCTGCTGGTAGATGTGTTGAATGCATTCAATGAAGTTGTTAGCCCTACCATCTTTGGACTAGATGTGAACCGAATCTTCCTAAGTAGCTGCAAATGCTATGGCCACATAAATGGGACATAATGGCTAAAATCGCGGCCCTACTTGAAAGGGATTGTGGTTTGTTGAGCTATGGAGAGGTATGTTGTAGTTGTGATAGACATAAGGGAGTCTTCCATCTCATCTGCATGGATGCTTCAAATTGTACATGCACAGAATGTGTACGATGATCCTATTGATGACCTTTGTTTGGCCATTAGTTTGGGGATGTAAAGTGTGGACATAGTAAGTTTGGTATCCAGCATTGGCTAGAGACTTAATCAAAATGCATTCATGAATCTGTTGTCTCGATATGAGACTATGTACTATGGGATCCTGAAGTGTACACACACTCACTCAAAGAATATTTTAGTAGTGGCCTCTATTGTGATACTCTTCTTGCAAGGTGCCATAATGGCCATCTTAAAGAATTTGTCAACAACCATGAAAATGCGGTCGTTTTTTGCACTTATAAGAAGGAAGGCTTGACATGTAATCCATGGAGATGGATTCCCAAGGTCAACTAGGAGTTGGAAGAGGAGTATATAGGCCTTACTTCTTGATGGTTGGTTTGGAAATGTCACGGGAAGTGTAGGATTTAGTGTACCTCCCAAAATCCTGATGAAGGTTAGGCCAATAAAAATATTTCTGCAAGACTAACACTATTTTCTCTACCCCGAAATGTCCAGCAATTCAATTGTAGTATGCCCCCAAAATCATCTTGGCATGCTCACTGAAAGGAACATAAATGTGTCCAAGGTGGCATCACAATGCATCTTGGAGGTGAAAATTTGGAACTTTCTTACCTTCTATAAGTGTCTGGTATGTGCTACCGAATTATGGATCACTCTTTTAAAGATGCGGCCACCCTGAAGTCTCGTGCCCATAGGAGTCAAGCACATGCCATGACTAGTGGTCAACTAAGGTAGTCAACAACATTATTGGTCTTTCCCTCCTTATACTTATTGTTTAGATGGAATTGTTGCAAGTATGTGGACCATTTCTAATGGTGATCATTCTGAAACTTCCCTTGTGTCTTTATGAATTGTCGGGGTCAGTGTTCTATCTGAATGACTGTTTCATTCCTCATAATTTAATGCTTCCATTGATGGTAGGCCTGCACAATGAAATATATTTATTTGTCTTAAGTGGGATACTTTTAGGTTGTGTCTAAAAGTGTCTCACTATGGTAATCCACTGGATTCCCCTGCTAAGTAAGAATTGTGCCAATAGCATAGTCAGAGGCGTCTATCTCAATCTCAGATGGTTGCTATAGGTCTAGTAATGTGAGCACTGGTGTAGAGCAGAAGTGATGCTTCAACTCGGAAACCTTTGTTGGGTTTCTGACCAAAAAAACTTTGCTTTTAGTCCGCCCTTACTAACTTGACTTAAAGGCCAAGTGATATGAGAGAACCCCAACACGAACCTGCGGTAGAAAATGGCAAGACCCAGAAAGTTGCAAAGCTTTGTTAGAGTGGCTGGGATGGAATTTCCTGAAGACTTATATCTTGTCTGGATCCACATGCACACCCTTCTCATCAATGATGTACCCCAGGTATTGAACCTGGGTCATGCCAAAAGTGAATTTATCCAAATTGGCACACATCTTGTGATGTTGCAAAGTCTGAAGGACTTATTGAATATGGTGGAGGTGCTCTTCCCAACTCTAGCAAAAGATCAATATGTCATCTAAACACCACCATGAATGCATTGGTTAAGGGTCGCAAGATGTCACCCATCAATATCATGAAGGTTGCAGGGGAATTCATCAACTTGAAAGGCATGTCAAACCATTCAAAAAGGCCCTTGTTGGATTTGAAGGTAGTCTTCCACACATTGGAGGGTTTGATATGCACCTGGCAATAACCAGACTTCAAGTCAGTCTGGATGAAATATTTGGCCCACTTGAGCTGGCCCAAAAGGTTGTCCACCTGTGGGGATTGGGTAACTATTCCAGACAATGATATCTTTTAGCGGTCGATAGTCAATATAGAGTCTCCTGGTCTCGTCCTTATTCTGTTGATAGATCATTCCATTGGGTAGTGGCATGCCTAGGGTCAAATCAATGGAGCGCTTGACCTAACAATACAGAGGTACCCCTATAGGTGAGGTGAAAATTTCCATATACTCCTCCATGACCTTGTCCATCTGCTACTACTATGCAGAGGAGCCCTATCTAGAATCCATGTCCACAATCTTCTTCTTTCCTTGAGGGTGAATCATAAGGGAAAAAAATTTCTTGGTCTAGGAAATTATCTGGATGCATTTATTTGCAGTGATCAAAGAGATGGCAGTAGGCGGATTACCTATGGTATCCTTTACAACTTATTTCCCAAAGTAATAATAAGAGAGCAAGGTCTATACTCATATACATCATGTCTCTTCCACAAGTATGGTTTTCCTAATAATACATCACAAACTTCAAGAGGAGAAACATCACACAGTACCTCAACTAAGAAGGGCTTCATGATGTAGGGAAGGTGACACATATCGCTGATGTGTAGATATCATCCTTGATGAAGCCACAAAACTAATGGCTGATGCGTAGATATCATCCTTGATGAAGCCACCCGATGGTGTATGGTTGTGGATATGTTTTTGTCGGTAGGTCCATCCTCTTCACAACCTCTCTTTGAAATGAGGTTTATTTGGCTCCCCTATCAACAATGAACTGCAACGAAGAACCCTTCACCCACATATGTGAGTGGAAGAAGCATTCCCTATCCTCTGGATCTTTAGGATCATTATTTTGGGTCTTAGTGACAACCATGGTGACATTGGGTTTAGCTTCAATGATTTGATTCCCTTTGTCACTCCCCTTGTCATGTTATGACTCAGATTTGGAAGCCTTTAGCTCAGCCACCAGTGTCTGCTTGGCTCGGAACTCACTTATGTTGTGAGTGGAGCTCTTATGGAACTCACACCATTTTCCCATGTCCTTCTTTGTCTTCGGGGTGTTTTTCTATGCTTGCGGCTTCAATGGTTTATCCTGGGTCACCTCACTTTGGATTTTGCCTTTTCTCTATGGTTTGGGGCCACCTTTTCCTTGCTTCAGATTCGTGGATCCAAAGTCTCACTTCTTCTATTTAAATTTTTTCTCAATCTTGAGAGTGTATCGGTATGTCATGTTAAGCGAGAAGATGTCTAGGAACTCCATCTCTTCCAGGATGTACTTGTGTAGGCAGTGATGGTACTTGAGTACCAAATTCCAATCAGAATCCTTTATACCCAATTTTGTGTGGAGGGTATGGAAACAATTTGTGAACTTTGACACATCTTGGTCCCTTCCATGCCGTAGCATGGTCCAATTTATGTATTTATGTTCATAGCTCCTGACATGGTAATATTGTTCTTTGATGGCACATCAGAAAGAATTCCAAGTGGGTGCAACTGAAAACAGTTAGGATTCCCTCTCATCCTTTTGTTCATAGTAGTTTTCCCACCAATCATTGTCGTGTGGGGCGGCTTTGAGAAGTGAAAAAGTAATATTTTCCCAATTGGAAGAGTCATGAACTATAAAATACCCTTCCAACATATTTAACCATTTATCTATGGCATATGCATCTATTTGGCCCTCAAATATGGGAATGTCAAAGTTAACTTGTATCCAGAGTGGTTTCTAGATGAAGATGTGTTGCATGTGGGTATCCGTCGAAGGATCTGGGAAATGATATCCATCATCGTGTTCCTCTATCACTCAAGGGCTTCCTAGAGAAATATTTTTATAGGATCTCCTTCCCCCTCGTCTTTATTTTCTCCTGCCATAGGAGGAAGTTGGGGTTTGAAAGGTTGGTCTTGCAAATGTTCAACCAGTTCAACCCCTAACTCCTTATACCCTTACCTTGTTGGGGACATGCAAAGAAAAATAGAAAAAGAGAAAACTGCTTTGATACCACTAATCTGAAGTTAAACATGAATGCAAAAAATTATAGATATAACCATAAATGCAGAGATGTAGCAAAAATAACACTTTATTTCATTAATATGATAATACTGAAATATTTTTACAAATAGAATGGAAATAAACTAGCTCGGGCAATTGTAACTTATCTCTAAGAAGAGATGTTCTAGCTACATGCCTCTAAACTATGTTATAATGACATTCAAGGGCCTATTTATTATTGAACAACAAGGAAAAACTCTAAACAACCAAAACCCTAACCTCGAGAGATGGAATGCCAAGAGTTTATGGGCCCCGTTGGGGTTAGTTGGTCAACCAACTTCTCGGGGTCGTAATTTGGTCATATTATCTCTATTTTGCATGTACGATACCTTGTTGGAAAGGTCTCTCTGAGTACTATAGGATTTGTGGAAAGCCCTTACCTATGGATGTGGACTTGTCGCGGACCTCAAAAAAAATGTTGTTTAGGTGGTCAAACCTACTCTGGAAGTTCAAGACCTGGAAAAACTACTAAAAATAGTAAATGTTGAAATAAACAAGGAAACAGATTAAACTAACTAGAGGTCTAGGTGGAATAGGTGGCTGACAACCAATATCCACTTGGATCAACTTCTCTATACCAATTAATTGTTTCCATGGATCCAAACCTCCACTCTCGCAAACAAAATCTAGAAAAACTCTTGTTACTAGCAACAACTTTAAACTTCTTACAAATATCAAATCCCCATAGCCCCCTCCAAACCCCTTCCCACTTGATATAGGCATGCCTAATACCAATAACCCTAAATAATATTATGAGGTTCCTCCCATCACCTCCTCACAACCCCTGAATTTCGATCCTTAACAACCCTTAGAGAAAGATTCTAAGTTTCTACACAATAATGAAGGCGTCGAAGAAATGGATTTTGAGGCTTTCAACCACGCAAACATTTCCAAGGCATAAAAATATAAAAACCCAAACTTTGTCTTGGATAATCAAGTTAGAATACTAAGCAAATCCATTCTCAAATCAAGGAAGCAAACAGAAAAAGTTTCAATAGGACAAATGAGTGCCAATCCTTTAGGGGTTCATTTTCAACCTATGAAGGATACTACAAACCAGCATAAGCATGAGAAGAAAAAAGGTCATAAGAGTAATCACAAAATTCTATGAGAAATTGGTAACATTCTTATCAACTTCGGTAGAATAAAGTTTATCTCAAAGGTTTATATCTCCACCAACTCATCTCCCCCATGAAGATAATCTCTTAAAATATTAGAGGCCTGTTGTAGTTGCTACAACCATCCTCCAAAATTTTGCCCATGCTTCGATTTTGGAGCCTCCATTCTATCCATAGGAGCTTATCTTTACCCGTCATCGAGTATTCATGTTGTTATCAAGACTTACATTTTCATGCTTTTCTTGTGATGTGTTGATCCTGGTTTAATATCTTTCACTCACAAAGAAGCTTCTAACTTGACCTTACAACATTGTTGGGATTGCCTCTAGAAACTACACAATCTTGGAAGGAAAGCCAACCTTGATGATTGGAATTCCATAATCCAGGATGGAAAGCCTACATTGAGCTTAGAAACAATACATTATTATATTAAAACCCAAGCTAAAGCTTAGAAACTATGCAAACCCTCCTTGAGCTCAGAAACTGTGCAATGTACTAAGTCAAGAAGTTGCCCAGTCCTTTGGAAATGCACAATCTTCCTTCATAGTGTGCATGCCTGGTTTCACCAAAAGGAAAAAAATAAAAAATAAAAAAACATCCCTAGTGTTATCACAAAACCTAGCCCTGATAGGCTACTAACCAGGAAGACCTTGTGTAACTCTTTCAAACCAACTTTTGGTTGAGGCTTAGCCTCCTCAACCTGAGAGGGCTCTCTCACTAGGTTAAAGATTTTGATAAAGATTAGATGGCTAACTCTATGAAACAAGTGAAAAATATGAATGGTTGAACATAATCAGTAAACATCCATTGGGCTTATGGAGTCAAGAAATGCTTTAGTATAACAATTATATTAACTTTACATGGAAATCAGGGCATCTGGAGTTCAACATATCAATTAACACATAGAGACAAGTAAGAAACACAGTCTATAAATGGATGAAGGAAGTTAGAGCATGTCAATGAATTCTAAGTATTATACGTTCATACTACTACAAATAAGGAAATAAGGACAAACATAAAACAAGCCACCATTGAACTCTTTCTGAATCCTGAGAAGTAAAGCTAAAGTCTATATTCATAAAAACATGATCTTCTACAATGACACAATATGAGTGTTTCTATGAAAATTTCCCTCCCTTGGTGCATTACATCTTCTCCCATATATAGAGTTTATTACATGACTTAGATTCCTTCCTCTAGGATGAGGAGAATTCAAATTTTACTTGACCTGACACCTATTGACACTTAAAACCAACTATTTAATATAACTAACTGTTGACTGGTAGTTCTAGAGACCTAAAACAATTAGGAGAGTAACTCTTCATTATGATTAAAACAACCTTATCTAGGAATTAAACATTCCTTTTGATAGCTGAAACCTCATGAGGTATAATTTGATGAAGTCTCCCACGTTGTCACTTACTGTTGATGATAAACCCTAGAAATTAGGAAACATGTTTCCTTTTTTTTAGGTTTAGGATCCTTGAAAATAGCACGTGGGATAGAACCTTTATCTTCTCATCCATGACATATCTTATGAAATAGAAGGAGTTTTTTTTAGTCCATTATGTCTAGAACAAAAACCTCTTTTGGTTTTTAAAAAAATTTCTCCATCTATCCAGAATCTGTCCTTGAAAAACACGTGTAAAACAGGAAAAAATTGTTCTTTGAAATTAGGGTTTCAAAGAAAGCTTAGTTTCTCCCAACTAATAACACTTGTGAAGAAAGTGATATACTCTACTTTAGCTGGAGATTTGATGAAGAGAAACCTCCTTCAGAATTCCAAAACACCTTTTCTTGTGACCAGAAACTGATCTTGAAAAAGACTGCTAAAACCAGAAGACAAAGCTTGAATTTCAACAGTTTCGTAGTGCAATTTTAACCATAAATTCCTCCCACCTCAAAACGAATTTGAAGAAACTGAAAGAGGTTGTTTTAATTCAGTATGTAGGAAGAAAAGCCTCTTTCAGTTTTCAAAATTGAGTTCTCAGTTGCTCAGGAACCCTTCTGGAAGTTGACTAGTAAAATCAGAAAATAGAGTCTTTTATGCTGAAACAGGGTTTTTCAGGGGTTTCGTAGCGCGCTACGAAAACTCCTAGTTCAGTGCAAATTCCGGGTTTTGTGCTACGAAAACTCCTAGGAAGTTTCATAGTGCATGAAAACCTTGACACAAGTTTGACACATGGAAATTTATGTGTGATGTGGCACCAGTGATAGGCAAAACCAGAGTGTTGACCCTATTTGACAATACCAACAAGACTCCTTTCTAGGTCTTAGACTCTAAGTCAAACCATGGAAAGACTAGACCAAGACTAACACCAATCCTTTGGAATCCAATTGATGATAAAAATTTAGGAATTTTTTCTTGAGTGATAACACCTAGAAAATATGGAGTCATTAATTAGTTTCCCAAAGGTGGCACACTTATTATTTTGGAACTTTCTGCCAAGTGTTGCTTTTTCCTTGATTTTAGGCATGTGCATCATAAATCCTAACCGGTCTCAATCTATATAATGGATGCACATATATCTCACTTTCACTTTCTATATTGGAGCTCTAGCCTTCCCAAGAAGATCAAGGAGTAGCCAATGGAGTTTGCAGCGCTTTCCCGGGTGAGTTTTTATTTTGTTGTCTTTTGTCGCTTTTTCTACCTCTTTTTGTCATTTCACTTTGATTTCCTATTAGTGGTCTTCTTTTCAGTGACTCTCCATGCATGTTTGTTTTTCCTTTTGCATATTGATTTTATGAACTTGATTTGCACTGATCCATCTATCCTTAGTCATATCTGTACTTAACTTGTACCATCACTCAAATTTTCTTATTTCACAAACTCTTTCTGGGTAGATTTTCCCTTCCCCTCGCTAGTCGTTCCCTTGTCTAACTGGGCATTGCGCAAGTCAAAGGATCAAGCTTGATGTTTGGCCTCTGATACCGTGTAATGCACAGTAGCTGGCTAGCCCAATTACACATTGTGTAGTTCCAAGTCTCAAGCCCATCTGTTGGCCACTCATACTATGCAATGTGTAGTCTCCATCTCAGTCTCCCTAGGCTGAACCTAACTATTGTGCAGCCTCTAGCCTCAAGATGCACCACTGGCGACCAAGACTATGCAATTCATAGTTCAAGTAGCTAGTCTCCTTCATTCACCTCAATAATTGAAAAAAATTAATTTCCAATCCATTGGTTGTTGTTGTGATCTTGATTTGAGAGTCAATTTGTTGAATCTAATTTTATTTTCCATAAGTGTATTTCCCCCCTACAAGTATTGTAGTTGTTTGGAACTTCTCTCCATAAGTCATCAACATCATGGCACCAAAGAGATCTACTTCAAGGGATACCACAAAAAGAAGCATCAGGGAGGAAATTGAGAGTATGCCAATGAACTTTCCATTTTACACAGATAGTCAATTGTTCATAGAAAAAAAATCATATATTACATGGGAGAAAGTGTATGAAGAATTCTTAGCAAGAAGCTTCAAAGCAGACTTTAAAGACCAATAGGAGTATATCAATGTCCATAAGTCAAGGTTACATAAGGTTGCATGCAGGTACCTGATATTCCCATGTGAAGACATTGTCAACTGGATAGTTTCTCATACATATATAAATACTATGACTTTGAACAAAGCCAGCAGAAAAAGGCTTGTTTCTTTTCTAGTACCAGATTATCATATGATGTAGCATTTTCCGGTGCGAGAATCGCTCATGGATTCTTACTTTTATGCTGCCACTAGCTACTCGAGCACTAAGGATATTGTCAAAATTTGGGTTAAAGAGCTAGCAAATTTCCTGTAGACACCCACGAGCACATAAAAAAAAAAATCTCTTAGGAGGTCCAATCAACTCTTGATAGTTCTATACTACAAAATCTATGGTTAGTAGAGCACTGAGACCTTCCCTGAAGGGTGGGAATTCTTACTAAACCAATTTGTGAACAAAGGAAGAACATTCAGCTGGTCAGACCTGTTTTCTCAACAATTGCGGATCCATATAGCTAATTCCCTTAATTCCCCAAAGGGAAAGCAAGTGAGATTTTACATGTCTTCCAATCTACTTGATGCAATATGGACCCACAAGTCATTCCATGGCATGAATTGGACTTTGACACCACTTGATTTTTGGACACAGATTGTCATTGATGTCAATATGGCAATATTCAAGGAAGGAGACAGAGCCAAAGAAGAGGAGAAAACAGCGATCGGGGCAACAGAGTAAGCAGAACAGAGCCGCAAGAGGAGCAGACCAAGCCAAGAGGAGCCAAGTGGAGCATAAACATGCATATGGCAGCAAAGACATGTATATGCATTTAATACAATCAGAGCTATCAGAGGCGAAAGATTTAGACTCATATGCAAATACACTGACAGATTGAAAAAGGTAGAGTTTATATTGTATGAGCAGGTTATGTTATCAGGCTTGTAAAACCCATGTATGCATGCTTTAACAGCTTTTGAACACTGTTGAAAAAGTTGGAGAAAATTTGCTAAAACACCAATTTCTCCATTGCTGAAACACCAGTTTCGACGTTGTTGAAACACTAATTTCGGCGTTGTTGAAACACCTCCGTGACGAAATTATATTTCGGCATTGCTGAAATACCTCCATGACGAAATTATATTTCGGCGCTGTTGAAACACCTCCATGACGACATTATATTTTCAACACATCATAAACATGAGGAAGCTAAAGCGAATGGAGGAGGGAAGTTAGAAGGTCGAGTGAATGTTGAGGAAGCCGAAGCTCAAGCGAGCGAGGAGGAAGCCAAAGAGCCATTGAGTAAGTGGAAACAAATGGACAAAGGCATGAGAATGTATAAAATAGTAAAAACAAAGTTGTTGTCGTTGTTGCTATTGTTGCTGTTGTTGTTGCTACTGTTGCTGTTGTTGTTGCTGCTGTTATTGTTGCTGCTGTTGTTGTTGCTACTGTTGTTGCTGTTGCTGTTGCTGTTGTTGTTGTTGGAGCTTTTTTTTTGGTGTGGCAAAGAACCAGAATATGAGGTAGAAGAAGTAGCAGAGGTGGTTAAGCATTGTATGAAGTTGCTGGTGAACGTTGGTGAAGGCTGCTGCAGCTGATGAAAGTTGCTAAAATACGCTGGAGGAAATAGAGGCCGTGTAAGGGTCCAACAGAACAGAACGAGGGTGCAGCAGAATAGAAAGAGGGATGAAGTACCAGCAGAATAGTAGGCATTCAAAGGGGAGAAGTAGCCAGCAGAGAAACAATCATGCTGAAGCATTCACTGTGACAATGAGGACATAAGATTGAACAGAAAGTTGTTCTTTATACAGATTTTAGTGCAGCTAAAAGTAAACTAACTAAAGCTGTGTGAAGACATTATCCGTGAGAAAAAAAAAGGCTATTGGAGACTATGTGTGGGCAGTGTGCAGATTTGTAAAGACTCATTCTTAAGAAGACTGGTTGTCATTGATACTATAGCCTGGAGACTACAGTGAAGTTGTAAATAGACAGAACTCAGCAGAGAAGAGTTCTGAGAGAAAAATATTACTATCAAACAATGCCTTGACAAGATAGGATTGGAGTCCTTGGGGTTGGTGCCTCAAAAGCAAGAAGGATTGGAGTCCTTGGGGTTGGTGCCCCAAAAGTAAGTAGGATTGGAGTCCTTGGGGTTGAAGCCTCAGAAGTAGGAAGGATTAAAGTCCTTGAGAGTTTTTGCTCCTAAGTCCAAGATTGGTGTCTTGGCAAAATAGAGTTGGTGCTTTGGAGGTTTGAGCCTCACCAAAGTCCAAGTTGGATCTTGGCAACTAATTGCAACCATCTATGTATTGTATCTATTTTACTGCATAGTTTATATTAATAAAAGAATTTATTCTTGCTGTTCATCTTGTGTTCTGAATATATATGTTTTAACTAGTAAAACAATAGTGGGAAAAAGAAATACTAATTCAGCCCCCCTCTTAGTATTTCCAACAATTGGTATCAGAGTAGGCTTCTTCATACTAGCCTAACAGCTTGAAGAAGGATCCGCAGCTATGATGAGAAATCACGAGGCATTAGGAAGACCTCCTTTGTTCGATGGCACTAACTTTGGTTTCTGTAAGAAAAGAATGACCTACTACTTAATGTCCCTTGGACTTGAAGTCTGGCATTTTTGTCAAAATGAATACCAAATGACTTACACTCTTCCAACAAGCCAAGACGAGAGGAAAGCCTACATCACAAATGCAAAGGCCATGAACTCCATCACTAGTGGAATCACCGATTCCGAATTTACAAAAATCATGCACTCTACCTCTGCCAAAGAAATGTGGGAGAAGCTAGTTGGCTTGTACAATGGAGACTCAAAAGTCAGAAAGGCAAAGCTTCAAACTCACAGAAGACAATTTGAAAGTTTGAGGATGGAAGATGAAGAAGATATAACAGCATACCTCCTTTGAGTAGCTGAAGTGGTAAATTCTCTGAAAAGATTGGACAAAAAATTTGAAGAAAGCACCATCGTTCAAAAAGTATTAAGGTCCCTTCCAGACAGATTTGACTCCAAAATAAGCTCTATAGAAGAATCAAAGGATCTAGATACGCTCAAAATGGATGAACTCCATGGAATTCTTACTACCTATGAAATGTGGAAAGGTGGCCCAAGCTCCAAAGATGCAGCATTCAAGGCCTCAAAGTCAAAGAAGGGGAAAGAAAGGAATCACTCTAGTGATGAGTCAAACATGGAATCATAATTGGCTCAATTTGTATGAAGGCTGAAGATAGGATCTAAGCTTAAAGGCAAGTATCCTCTTATCTATTTTAAATGTGCTAAAATAGGTGATTATGCAGCAAAATGTCCTCATAAACATGACAGTGATGATGAAGGAAATTCTAAAAGAATGACACACAAAAAGAAAGGGTTCAATAATAAAAACTTCCTCTCCAAGCAAGATGAGTCTGATTAGGATGAGTTTATGGTTATCAAAAAGAAATCAGATGAGGAAAGTGATCATGATGGAAGCCAAGAAGCATTATTCATGGCACTCGCAGATGATGATGACTCAGGGCTGGAAGGAAATGTAGATGAACTGTTAATAAGCGCCATTGAAGAAAATGAAAAACTACGGAACAAAATCATTTCTATCAAAGTGGAAAACGAGGAAATAAGAAGGAGATAAGATCTATTGGAAACAAAGCTTAAAGAAAAAGAAGAGACTTGTGAAGAATGTGAGGCCGAAATAGTGTCTCTGAGAAAGGAGTTGGAGCAAATTAAAAAGGGCTGTAAAAGCTCTCAAATACTTGAGACTATTCTGGAAAATCAAAAACCTCAACATGAAAAGTCTGGAATAGGTTTCAAAGGAGAATCTTCAAGCACTAAGAATAGTGCAAAAACCTATGCTGATGCACTTTCTTGCAATCCAAAAGAAGAAAAAGTATGGTATCAAAAGTGCATCCCAGATCCCAAGAATGAGGAGAGTATTACTCCAAAGAAGAATGTGGAGTCGAATCATGGACACTACAACAAATACAAACCTATACTCCACCAAGGGTCCATTGCAAATCCAAAGAACGAAGGAGGAGTAATTCCTGGGAAGGAAATCGACTCAAACCGTGGTTGCTTCAACAAGTACAAAACCATCTTTCTTGGGCACTGATTTCATTGTAAAAACTTCGGTCATCAAGCCAGACATTGTATGGCTCGCAGAAGTGAAAAGACAAAGCCAAACAATCGAATAATCAACTCATATGCCCCCAAAAGGCAGGGACAAATCAAAACCTTCAATTCATTTGATCCCTTGACCAAATTTGATCTGATTTGCTCTTTCTTCTACAATAATGGACACTATGAACAAGACTGCCCACTCAAAGGAAGAAAGACGAGTAGCAAGAACTATAGCATGGACAAATGCGGCTTGGCTCTATATTCTCAAAATAATGAAAACCAGTGGTTTATAGATAGTGGGTGCTCTAGACACATGACAGGAGACAGAAGGAAGTTTGTCTCACTAAGAAAAAAGGAAGGGAATGTGTCCTTTTGAAGTGGATCGGGAAAAATTGCAGGAAAAGGAATAGTTACTCTGATCAATGGAAAAGGAAAATCTCAAGATGCTTTGCTAGTTGACGGACTCAAACACAACCTCCTGTGTGTCAGCCAAATCTGTAATCAAGGACATAAGGTTGTTTTCAGCACAAAAGACTGTGAAATAAGGAACTCTACCTCAGGGAAACTTGTGGCAAAAGGGGTGAGAACACCAAAAAACATTTACATACTAAACAATATTCAAGAAAATAAATGCTACTTGAGTCAGACAGATGAGAGTTGGTTGTGGCACAAGCAACTTGAACATACAAGCTTCGAAAATTTGATCAATATCAGCAAGGTCAAAGCTGTACGAGACATCCCAAGGCTGTCCAAACTAAATCAAGCAGTGTGTGGTCCATGTCAACATGGAAAGCAGACCAGAACCAACCACAAGGCAAAGGAGTTCTATACTTCGAAGCCCTTGGAGATCATTCATTCTGATGTGTGTGGGCCAACTAGAAATCAAGCACTCCAAGGAGAAAGGTACTTTGTATTATTTGTTGATGATTATACTAGAATGATGTGGATATATTTCATAAAGTATAAATCTGAAACTTTTGAGTGTTTTAAGAATCTAAAAGCCCTTGTAGAAAATGAAAAAGATTTAAAAATTAAGTGCCTCAGAATAGACAGAGGAGGAGAGTTCACATCAAACGAGTTTAGTGAGTTTTGTAATATTCATGGAATTAAAAGGGAATTCTCAGCTACCAGAACACGTTAGCAAAATGGGGTAGTTGAAAGAAGAAACCGAACAGTCCAAGAAATGGCAAGAACTATGCTATTAGCAGTAGACTTACAACCTAGATTTTGGAGAGAAGCAGTAGGGACAACTGTCTATACACTGAATCGAACTCAATTAAGACCAAATTGTGAAAAAACTCCTTATGAGCTATGGAAAGGAAGACCTACTTCGGTGAAGTACTTCAAGATCTTTGGAAGCAAGTGCTTCATAAAAATAAATGATGGCTCACCTAGAAAGTTTGATTCTCGGGTTGATGAAGGGATATTTCTTGGATACTCTACACGGAGCAAGGCTTACAAGTGCTACAATTATCGACTAAAGAAAATAGTGGAAAGAATTGATGTAAAGGTTGATGAAGATCTTCCAGAAAAGGAAATTGAAGAACATGAAGATGACTCTCTCATTGAAGAAGAAGAACCTAAAGAAGAAGAAATAGATGAGGAAGAAGAAGAAGAAGAGGAAAGAGAACCACCTAATACCCCTTCAAAGATGAAGTATGTCCAAAGACATCATCCAGAAGAGCAGATCATTGGAGATAAAGATGAAGGTGTGCAGATCCAAAGAAGGATAACAATCACACCCAAGAGAATAGTCATTGCCCTCCTATCTATGATAGAACTAGAAACATTTGCAGAAGCAAGTAAGGATCCTCATTGGGTAAAAGCCATGGAAGAAGAAATGTCCCAAATTGAGAAGAAAAAGACATGGGAGCTGGTACCTCGTCCAAAGGAAAAAAACATAATAGGAAGCAAATGGGTGTTCAAAAATAAAATGAATGAGGAAGGACAGGTTATCAGGAACAACGCAAGACTTGTCTGCAAAGGCTATTCACAAATTGAAGGAATTGACTTTGAAGAGACATTTGCACCAGTGGCCCGTATGGAAGCTATCAGGATGTTCTTATCATTTTCTTGCTCAAAAGGATTCAAAATCTATCAAATGGATGTGAAATTAGCATTTCTAAATGGGGAACTCAAAGAGGAAGTCTACATGGAGCAGCCAAAAGGTTTTGATCTAACAGCAGGAAAGGAAATAGTCTATAAGTTGAAAAAGGCTTTATATGGATTGAAACAAGCTCCTAGAGCTTGGTATGCAAGATTGGATCACTACCTACAACAACAAGGCTTCAAAAAGGGAGTGGCTGGAAGTAATCTATACACAAAGACAGATGAAGGCAAGTTACTAGCTGCTCTTGTTTATGTCGATGATCTGATTTTTGCTAGTAATATTGATGAAATGAGCCATGATTTTTCTCAAAACATGTCAAAAGAGTTTGAGATGTCAATGATAGGAGAGCTGTCCCACTTCCTTGGACTTCAAATATCTCAAACCAGAGTAGGATTGTGTATATCTCAAACCAAATATCTAAAATACAAGCTAAAAAATATGGAATGGAGGACTGTGCACCCATGAGCACACCTATGACCACAAACTGCAAACTAAGCAAAGATGATGACTTCCCTTAGTAGATGCAACTCGTTACAGGTCAATGATTTGAGCCCTTCTATACTTAACAACTACACGACCAGACATAATGCAAGCAGTAGGAATGGTGGGAAGATTTCGATTTGCTCCCAAACAATCCCATTTATTAGTTGTAAAAAGAATTCTCAGATATCTGAAGGGAACTTCTGATTTCGGTCTTTGGTACCCAAAGAACTCAACACTGACAGTAACTGCATACACCGACGTTGATTGGGCCAGAAGTATAGATGATCGGAAAAGTACTAGTGGAAATGCATTCTTCCTAGGAGACTATTTGGTATCCTGGTTCAGCAAAAAAACAATCATCCATATCATTATCCACAGCCGAAGCCGAGTATATTGCTGCAGTAGACTGTTGTTCTCAGATGCTATGGATGAAGGAAGCTATAAAATATCTTGATATATGTACAAATCAACCAATTACTGTCTATTGTGACAACACAAGTGCTATCAGTCTTAGCAAAAATCCAGTGATGCACTAAAGAACCAAACATATACCAATCAAGTATCATTTCCTCCATGAGCAAGTAGTCGAACAAAACATCGTCCTAGAATACATCAGTACAAAGGAGCAGATAGCTGATATTTTCACAAAACCTCTACCTCAAGAAGCATTCGAACATCTACGACAAAAGATGGGGGTTATTTCTTTATCATCACTCAAGTTCATTCATAAAAATGCAGCAGGACAAGGGGAGCAGTTCGACAGGGGGAGTCCGTATGCATTCCTTTGCCATTGATGTCAAAGGGGGAGAGAGTAGAAGAACATTTCCATCAATAACAAAGGGGGAGATTGTTGGACACATATTGTCATTGATGTCAATATGGCAATATTCAAGGAAGGAGACAGAAACAAAGAAGAGGAGCAAACAACCATCGGAGCAACAGAGCAAGTAGAACAAAGCCGCAAGAGGAGCAGACCAAGCCAAGAGGAGCCAAGTGGAGCATAAACATGCATATGGGGGCAAAGACATGTATATGCATTTAATACAAACAGAGCTATTGGAGGCGGAAGATTTAGACTCATATGCAAATACACTGACGGAGTGAAAAAGGTAGAGTTTATATTGTATGAGCAGGTTATGTTATCGGGCTTGTAAAACCCATGTATGCATGCTTTAACAGCTGTTGAACATTGTTGAAAAAGTTGGAGAAAAGTTGCTAAAACACCAATTTCTCTGTTGCTGAAACACCAGTTTCGGCATTGCTAAAACACCAGTTTCGGCGTTGCTGAAACACCAATTTCAGCGTTGTTGAAACACCTCCGTGACGAAATTATATTTTGGTGTTGCTGAAATACCTCCGTCACGAAATTATATTTCGGCGCTGCTGAAACACCTCTGTGATGACATTATATTTTCAGCATATCATAAACATGAGGAAGCTGAAGCAAATGGAGGAGGGATGTCAAAAGGTCGAGCGATTGTTGAGGAAGCCGAAGCTCAAGCAAGCGAGGAGGAAGCGAAAGAGCCATTGAGTAAGCAGAAACGAATGGACAAAGGCATGAGAATGTATAAAATAGTAAAAACAGAGAGTTGTTGCTGCTGTTGTTGTTGTTGATGTTGTTGCTGTTGTTGTTGTTGTTGCTGTTGTTGCTGTTGCTGCTACTGTTGTTGCTGTTGCTGCTGTTGCTGTTGCTACTGTTGTTGTTGGAGCTTTTTTTTTAGTGTGGCAAAGAACCGGAATATGAGGTAGTAGAAGCAACAGAGGTGGTTAAGCATTGTATGAAGTTGCTGGTGAACGTTGGTGAAGGCTGCTGCAGTTGCTGAAATATGCTGGAGGAAATAGAGGCCATGTAAGGGTCCAACAGAACAAAAAGAGGGTGCAACAGAACAGAAAGAGGGATGAAGGACCAACAGAACAGTAGGCATTCAAAGGGGAGAAGCAGCCAACAGAGAAACAGTCATGCTGAACCATTCACTATGACAATGAGAACATAAGATTGAATAGAAAGTTGTTCTTTATAGAGAGTTTAGTGAAACTAAAAGTAAACTGACTAAAGTTGTGTGAAGACATTATCAGTGAGAAAAAAAAAGGCTATTGGAGACTATGTGTGGGCAGTATGCAGAGTTGTAAAGACTCATTCTTAAGAAGACTGATTGTCACTGATACTGTAGCCTGGAGACTACAGTGAAGCTGTAAATAGACAGAACTCAGCAGAGAAGAGTTTTGAGAGCAAAAGAATACTATCAAACAGTGCCTTGACAAGATAGGATTGGAGTCCTTGGGCTTGGTGCCTCAAAAGCAAGAAGGATTGGAGTCCTTGGGGTTGGTGCCTCAAAAGTAAGTAGGATTGGAGTCCTTGGGGTTGAAGCCTCACAAGTAGGAAGGATTGAAGTCCTTGAGATTTTTTGCTCCTAAGTCCAAGATTAGTGTCTTGGCAAAATAGAGTTGGTGCTCTGGAGGTTGGAGCCTCACCAAAGTCCAAGTTGGAGCTTGGCAACTGATTGCAACCATCTATATATTGTATCTATTTTACTGCATAGTTTATATTAATAAAATCATTTATTCTTGTTGTTCTGAATATATATGTTTTAACTGGTAAAACAATAGTGGGAGAAAGAAATACTGATTCACCCCCCCTCTCAGTATTTCCAACATTGATCTTGTCATGCACATTTATTTCAAACTGATTTTGGAGTGCAGCCATAGAGGAGTAATGCAAAAGTTTACTGATCAATTCCTCATTCCATTGTATAAGTTAATATTTTAGGAAGAGCCACTTTGCATGTTATGTGGGGAAATGGAAGCAGTTTCAAAGATAACAGATTGGTTTGCCCCACCAGATGGCACTTTCCTTAGAGTATTCATTAGATAGAAGTCTGCATATTTTACCGAGGTATGCCACTACTAAATTAGTCATGTAATAATTTGTGTACCATCTCTCCATAGGGTTGTCATCAGCTTTGCATAGGAAGAACGAAGCACCTTAGCCAACTCTTCCTATGTAGATCAGACTGTATGAAATCAAGAATCTCAAAGTTGTAGACACCGAAGGCAAGGTAATATAGAAATTCACATTCAATTGTTTGGAATTTCAACCTGCATGATCTGAGGAATGTTTGCAAACACCATTGTGGAAGGATTAATTTTCAGTGGCTAAGTGGGACCTTTCACAGACCTGCGGAGGAAGCATGGAAGAATTGTTATAAGGCCTCCAAGTCCCGTGAACTAGAAACATTTTATGGGACATCGCAAGTTAGTCTGCAGAAATAAGAAGCGCAACCAAAAGCGTGAGAAGGGTAAGAGGAAAGTTGTGCATATTCCAAGGGGAGAGAGAAGTTGTAATATGAAATCATATCTAGTCATACGTAAAGCATCCATAACAGTAGAGAAGAAGAGGAAATAGAGGATGCAGGACGTAGAACAAAAACATAGGGAATAATGAGAGAAGAAGAGATTGGAGGAGGAAATGTAGAAGCAGGAAGAAGAAGAAAGGATAAGAGTATAAGAAGAATAAGTCACATGAAGACAAGATGGAGAACATAACCGACAACTAGAGGAAGATAGAAAACAAATTCAGGATAAAGAGCTCACTCAAGAGATTGAGGATTTGATTGAGATCGAATACATGGGGGTTGAACCAGAGCTACAGAACCAAGATGTCGACCTAATGCCAAATATAAAACAGGTCACCATTTAGTCTCCTCATCCTCCACTAGAGCCATCTCCAAGCGAGGAAGGGGAAATTATTCCTCTCAATGATGGTCTAGTTATGGGACATATAATTTGACTTATGATGAGCTTCAGAAAAATAGTGTACAAGAGAGGAAGAAGAATTTTCTAGATGACCTCGCATCTGCTCCATTCATCATAGAAAGGGTGATGATGATAGCCACTAAAATAAATCTAGGTGTTATTATCGCAACACCCTTGGCCTTCACAGGTGCTACAAAGTCAAACACAGACTATCTGATGGCTGAGAACAAATGGTTCACAAACAAATTGTAGGATTTTAGGCAAGACATTGAACAACTCCAAGAAGAGGTACAAAATGAAACTCTTGCATATCTCTATCTGGAAGAACTAAAGGTAGCGATACTCGACAAAGTATCGACGTTAGGAGAGGCCATGTAGAATATTTATTAGGAGCGCGTTACCATGCATAAGGAAGTTGTCCATTTGCATGGGTTATAGTAGACGTGTAAATATCATGTTAGAACTTTTAAGGTTGTACAATCACCTATTGCTATGGTGCATGAATGTTCAATGCAATGCAAAGGGGCACCACTTGAACTGGGAAAGGAGATAAGGCAAGAGGCAGAGATGGAGAAAGAAAAGGTTCGGATGCTCATCTAGAATAACAAACAACTCAACTCATTCATTCCCAACACTCAGGCCTTGCATGCATGATTGTACAACAACTTGGATTTCATGGTGAAATTGCACGGGATCCCATTAATTGTCTCACTCACTGAGACCAAATGCAAGAATCAGTTTAGACGAGAGATTGAAGAATACTTGGAGCAGTTGAGATAGATTGCCATAAAGGAAGATATTGGAGTAAACAGACAAAATATATAGAAGTACATAGGTGAACCTGTCCAAACCAATACAATGTTGCTCCTGAACAAGAAGGAAACACAGACTGGTTCCAAATCAGTGTACCCAGATGTCATGGAGGCTAGAGTCTATCTCTACCCTGACACCATCACATAGTTTGGGGAATTCATCACACAGTACAAATCTAGGCACCTTCACGTGACTGAGAAACATTAAGTGGAAGTTGTTGAGTTGTATTTTCCCCAAATTCAAGCATGAATTTTTTCTTATTAAGTTGTCTAGCTGGATCTACCCAATTTGGTCCTATATGGGTATAAGTATATTGAAATATTCTTTTGTAATTAATTTGTAAGTGTAATTCCAAGTGTCAACTGTGGAATGTGAAGATTCGTGTTGTAAAGAAGTTAAAGAGGCACCTTGCAAAGAAGTTGAAGAGTCTCGAGGGAAGTCCAAGCGTCACAAATGGGAAGTGAATAGTCACCCCTTTTTTTATAAATATGTCCTCATAACTCATGTAATGGGATTTTGGGAGCCAAGATTTTGGCTAGGATTTTAGCTTAGAATCGGAAGCTTGGGAGTTTGTTGAGATCCTTGGCTTCTCCGTAGCATAGAGAGAGTATCTTTCTTTGGAAGAGCAGGTGTAGACTTCATGTTCCACTATTGGGGCTAGTGGATCGACAATGGTATATTTATGCTTGGAACTTTCACTTTAATAGGAGCTCAAAGCCGACTCATTTTCATGCATATGTTGTAAATATAGTAGGACTATTATTTTTATGTTTGTGATATATGTTATTTCACTTACGCTGATGCTTATCAACTATTTGTTTTGCATTAGTATGAATCTTATTGAATGTGTTTTATTTTTCGTTTTCATCATGGTTAACATGTGAATTATTTCATACGCTAAATCATGATGTCTTTATGCTCATGTGTCCCTTTCAAGTTGTGTACTATTATAGGCTTTTACTAGGCTCACTCATTTTCCCCTTGTGTGTTAGAACCTTTCATACATTACACATGACCCTCTGCAAAGTCATACACTTGTTCACCAAAGTCGCGAATACACCACTCTATGCCTTATTGTACCCAAGGCACATCAGTAAAACCCACTGCTTCGGAAACCCGGTTTTATTCCAGATGGGGATCCTACACCAAATGGTATGAGGTCTAATTGGGTCTATGTATTGGGGAGACCCCATGAATGTTGGTGGGTCCATCACCGTCAACATTTATAGCCCTAGAAGGAGGGCCATATGACAAGCTGAGCCCATGAAGTTTGTTTGAACTTTTTGTATCTTTGATGGCTTCTTCCCATATCTCTCACTCTGACATGTTTTTCCAGAACCGAAAATCTAAATGTTCCTGTGGGAGTACTTAATGACTTGTCGAATCTAAAATTTGATGGCAAGGGTGAAACAACCATTCTCGATCACACTTCTTAATTTCTTGAATTTTGAACTAAACACAGTATTCACTACAAGGATGTTACTTGTAGCTTGTTCATTCTCATGTTTGAAGCACGTGTCAAGGAATGGTGTTACACATTGCCAACCACTTCCATACACTCTTCCAACCATCTTGTCAAATATCTCTTATGTGCCTTTGGAAAATATGTTTATAAATCTATTTTCAAGAAGATCACGTGCTTGCAAAAAGAACCTGATGAATAGCTTAACAATTTTCACGATCACTTTATTTATTTCTGTTTTGAATTTTCTGATGATGATGTTGACTGGAATTTAATGAAAGAGAAATTTGAATTTCTTGTTCGTATTTCAATGAATCCAAAAGAATGTGAATCTTTCAAAATTCTCCCAACAAACACTGATTATGGAGCTCCCAAATATTTGACGAAGGAAGTTGTTCTTCCAAGTGACTCTTCATCTTCCCCTCATTAACAACTCCATTTATGCAAGTTGAGGTTGGAGAACTTGAGAGTCCATCCATTTGATCTTCCACCATCTTCTCCCATCTCACATATTCATAACATAAACACAATTTGGGACTACAAATATAATTTTTCTGGTGATTTTCTTTCTCCTTACCTTCCAACCATTGATTCTTTTAGTCCTCCTCATTGTGAGTTGTTGTTTTCACTGGTTTCAATTATTTTTTATGTTCATTCTGATCAAACTTAGAATGGATTTAGTGTTTTCCAGCTAACTTGTGATGCAATTTACCATGAGTATGTGTGGGACTATATGTTTGAACAAGAATTTGTGATGAAGGTTGATCTTTATCCTTTTTCCCCTCTCCCTCATTATCCTCACATCTTCCGCGATTATGTTATTCTTGTTAAATCTATCACAAAAATAGTTTTTGACATTTTTAACACTGATCACACTCAGAAATCATGGAATGTTAGTTTCACATTTGAATGTGGAGAGTAATAATCATATCTTGTTGACCTTTTCAATTTGTCATCTGATCATTCTGAAGCAACTGAGGGTGAAATTTCTTGTTTTCAATCTTCCCTTCTCTACGATTCATCAAATCAAGAGGATTCCTTTGTTTTCAATGATGAAAATTTTGATCATGGTTGTTGTGTTCTCTTTGTTGATTCATCTGGTCAAGACTCTAATTATTTTGTTGTTGAACTTTCTAAGCCACTGGTTTTCAATGCTCTACCATCTAATGTCTTGGAACTTTCGCAGGCTGTCAAGGCACTTTAGCCCAAGTTGATGGTTATGTCAGGTTCTCACAGTCTTGAGGCCAGTTCCAGTTTTGATCTTAATAGTCTTGTATCTTTCAAGGATCTTTATGATTTAATTGTGAAAATTTAAAATCCATTCGTATCTCAATCTTTTCACCCTCCATTTGCTTTGCACAATCCTATCTCTTTATCATTGGCAGAATCATAGCTAGCAAGCTCTGTTGTGAAATGTAAGTTTTTATCTTTATTTATGTTTTCCAAGTTTAGAAGTTCAAAAGATCGCTCTCGCATGTCTTATTGTTGCAATGTGCACAAGCACCATAATGCATCCACGAAGTGTCATGAATGTGCTTTCCTTTTCTATTTTTTTACGTGCACTTTCACTCTTTGAATAATAAGGTATGTATCGATTCATCTTTCTTGTATGCCATTGTGCTTGAATATATTTATTGATATGGATTCCCTTGCCTATATAGGTCAGCCTATGTGTCGATGGTTATATTGGAAGTTTCATTTTACGTGAGCCTGGCCTATTCTCCATTAGTTTAGGAGTAGGAGTATTTTGTTTGTTTCTTTATTTTGTTTGTCTTGATTTACTTTCTTCCCTACTATTTTATTTATTTTTATCATAGGATAGGTTCCACATGAGATTGTGTTTGGTTTCTGAAGCAAGCATGGTGAAGTTCGGGAGGAAATTGTGCTATTATCAATGCTTGGTTATCTATTATTCCCACTCTTTGTGTGGATATTGCACCTTTTATTTGATGATATCTTGATGGAAAATAATCCACTTTCGAAGGAAACCATAGTGGAATCATGATGCTTAATCTATAACTAGTACCATGTACTCTAATCAGCCTTATAATTGTTCAGTTTCATGTTGTCAAATAATTCAAGTAGAGTAAGGAGGGGATGAAACTTTAACAACTGAAGTTTATTTCAGAGGTGTACTAATATCCTTCTTTGAAGGGACAACCTCTTCTTCCTCATTAAATTAATAATTGTCTATGCACAATTATTTCATCAAAAAAAACAAAACAAAAAATAATAATAATAAAAGGCGAAAGAAGAGAAACACTTCCTACGTAGAGAGGTGAGGCAAGAAAATCCACCAGGCTACTATCTAAGTTTATTGGAATGGGAGCAATGTTTGTGTCCCTGAAGTGACCCCTTCACGGTATTTTCTAGGCTTGCTAGTGGCATAGCAACACCATAGACAAAAACCAAGACTCTCACAATCCTGCTTCACTTGTGTATCTATATACTCCCCATCCCTAAACTGACTTTCCTTTTAAGTGTTTCTTCCAATGAATAGAATGGTAGGGATTATATGTTTAACCTAATCTAAATAAAGAATTTATGGTGATCAACAAACTAAACAATACTTCTTGAAGAGTTAAAACTATTTTACATGAGTTAAGATCCATAAAGAGAGCTAGAGTTCTACCAGTGTGTCACCAGGTGTTGTAGCTGCAACACCCACCCTCCAAAAATTTTACCATGCTTTAATTTTGGAGCCTCCCTTATGTCCATGGGATCTTATCTTTTATTTTCATAAAGTATGCATGTCGTGATCAAGACTTGTATTTTCATGCATTGCTTGTGATGTATTGATCTTGGTTTGATATCTTTCACTCACAACCAGGATTTTAACTTGACCTTGGAGCATTGTTGGGATAGCCTTTAGAAACTGCACAATCTGGGATGGCAGGCCTATCTTAATATTAGAAACAACATGGTACTGGATGGTTTCTTGGCCTTAAGCTTAGAAACAACACAATCCCTCCTTGAGTTCAGATACTGCATAATGCACTGAGTAAAGAAGTTTCCCAGTCCTTTGGAATTGCGCAATATTTCTTGGAAGTGTACATGCACAATTTCTTGAAAAAGAAAAAAAGAAAAAAATAAGAAAGCATCCATAGAAAATAGGGATTCATTAATTAGTTTCCCAAAGGTGGCACAATTACTATTTTGGAGCTTTCTACCAAGTGTCACTTTTTCCTTGATTTTAGGCATCTATGGCATAAACCCTAACTGGTCTAAATCTATATAATGGATACCCATAGAGCTCATTTTCACATTCAATCTTGCAGTTATAGACTTCCCAAGGAGATCAAGGAGCCTTCGATGGAGTTTGCAGCGCTTTACCAGGTGAGTTTTAATTTTTTCCTATTTTGTCGTTTTTGTCATTTCGCTTATGTGAGTTTTGTTTTACTTGTTTCGTTTGATGTTTACTGTAGTTTTAACCTATATTAGCTTGTACAAGTTTTGGTTCAATTAATCGTTCACCTTTCACAAGTGTAGCATCGGCTTTCTTGTTTTTTACCATTAGTGGTTGTTGTTTTGGCGACTCCCCATACATATTTTTTTTGTGTTTTGCATGTTGATTTTCTACACTTAATTTTCATTCATTCATATATCCTTAGTCACATCTGAACTTTAACTTGCACCATCACTCATATCTTATTGTTTGCCACACTCTTTTCGGGAAGATCTTCCCTTCCCTTGGCCAAGAGTTGCCTTGTCTAGCGAGGTATTGCGTGAGTAAAAGGCTTAAGGTTGATGTTTGTTCTCTAAGACTGTGCAATACATAGTACCTGGCTAGCCCAAATAAACATTGTGTATATCAAGGGCTCAATCCCATCCCTTGGCCATTGAGACTGTGCAATGCGCAGTCTTGATCTCAGTTTTCCTAGGCTAAATTATGCATTGCTCAGTCTTTAGGCTCAAGATGTACCACTGGCTGTGAAGACTAAACAATGCACTTTTCAAGTAGCCAATATCCCTCCTTTACCTCATGAATTGCACAATTTTCCTTTTCAGTCAACTGGTTGCTGTTGTGATCTTGCTTTGAGAGTCAATTTGTCGAAGCTAATTTTTCTTTGCCGTGAGTTTATTTTCCTCCTATTGGTATTGTAATTGTTTAGCACTTCTCTCCATTAGCCACTAACACCATCGCACCAAAGAGATCCACTTCAAAGGATACCATAGAAAGCAGCACCAGGGAGGAGTTGTGAGTACACCAATGAAATTATCAGTTTATGCAGATACTCAATTGTTCATAGAAAATGAATCAGATATTACATGATAGAAAATGAATGAACAATTCTCAGAAAGAAGCTTCAACAGAAGGTGTATATCAATGTCTAGAAGTCAAGGTTACATAAGGTTGCATGTAGGTATCTGGATTTCCCATGTGCAGACGTTGTCAATTGGATAGTTTCTCATACAGATCGAAAGACTATGACTCTGAACAATGCCAGCGAGAAAAGACTTGCTTCTTTTATGGAATCGAATTATCATCTCATGTACCATTTTCCAAAGATGGAATCACTCATGGATTATTTCTTTAAGCTACCACTAGCTACTTGATCACCAAGTATATTATCAAAAGTGGGGTGAAAGAGCAGCAAAGTTTCATCAGACACTCACCAATACCTACAAGACAAAATATCTTAGGGGGGCCTATCAGCTCTTCATAGTTATATGTTGCAGAATCTATGGTCAACAGAGCACTGAGACCTTCTCTAAAGGGTGGAAATTCTTACTGAACAAGGTTGTGAACAGAGGAGGACCATTCAAATGGTCAGACGTGTTGGCTCAATAGTTGTGGATCCATGTAGCTAGTGCCCTCAGTCCCCCCAAGGGAAAGCAAGTGAGATTTTACATGTCTACCCATCTACTGGATGTAATCTATGCACATAATTCATTCCCTAGCATGAATTGGACTTGGACACCACGAGAGCCCGTCATGCACATTTATTGCAAATTGCTCTAGGAGTGAAACCATAGAGGAGTAATAGAAAATATGATTGGTAACTTCCTCATTTCATTGTATAAGTTGATATTTGAGGAGGAGCCACCTTTCATGTCATGTGGGGCAATGGAAGTAGTATCGAAGATAGCAGATTGGTTTGCCTCATCAGATGGGACTTTCCTCAGAGTATTCCACAGATAAAAGTCTCCACATCTTTTACCGAGGTATGCCACTATAAATTACTCATGCAAGAAGTTGTGTACCATCTCTCCAAAGGGTTTTTAGCAGCTTTGCACCAGAAGAAGAAAGCACCTTGGCCCACTCTTCCTATGCGGATTGGATTTTACAAAATAAAGAATATAAAAGTTGCAGATAGTGAAGGCAAGGAAATAGACAAATTCAAATTCATTTGTTTGTAATTCAACCTATACAAATCGAGGAATGTTTGCAAATATCATTGTGTGAGGATTCATTTTCAGTGGCTAAGCATGACCTTTTACAGATTTCAGGAGGAAGCATGGAACCAATCGGCTTTTCTGGGACATCACAAGTATGCCACAGAAATAGGTCAATCCAGAGGCATCATCAACATAAAATCACAACCCACTGCGTGAGAAGGGTAAGAGGAAAGTTGTGCATAGCCTAGGGGGAGAGCAAAGTTGCAATATGAAAGAAACTATAATAATAACTAAAGCGACCATAGGAATAGAGAAGAAGAGGAAACATAGGATGAAGGAAGCATAATAGAAGCAGAGGGAAGAGTGAGAGAAGAAGATATTGGAGGAAGAAATGTACAAGTAGGAAGAAGAAGAAAGGTGAAGAGTAGAAGAATAAGTTGCACAAAGATAAGCTGAATAATAGAACATGCAACTATAGGAGGAGAGAAAAGAGATGTAGGACAAGGAGCTCCCTCAAGAGATTGAGGAGTTGATCGAGATCGAAGACATGGAGGTGGAATTGGAGTCACAGAACTAAGATGTTTGATTCCAAATACACAACAGGTCACCATTTAGTCTTCCCATCCTCCATTAGAGCTAGATCCAAGTGAGGAAAACGAAATTGTTCCTCTTGATGATGGTCCAGTTATGGACACGTACGATATGACTTATGAGGAGCTTTAGAAAAATATTGTACAAGAGAAAAAGTTTTTCTTTTTTAATGACATTGCATCTCCTCCATTCATCAGAGAAAGGGTGACTCTGGAATATACCAAAAGAAATAGAGGTGTCATTTTCATAGCCAACTTTTCCTTTGCAAGTGTTACAAAGTAAAAGTGATGGACTATCTAATGGCCGCGAAAAAAACATTTGGAAAAGAAATTATAGGCTATTAGGCAAGATATTGAATAGATCTGAGCAGAGGTATAGAATGTATCTCCCGCATAGGTCTATTTGGAAGAACAGAATGTAATGATACTCAACAAAGTATTGAAATTGGGGGAGACCATGCATAATATTTATGAGTTTTCTACTATGCATAAGGAAATTTTCCACTTGCATGGGTTGTATCATAAGTGTAAAGATCATGTCAAAACTCTCAAGGTTGTAGAATCAACTATTCAAGTCGTGCATGAATGGCCAATGCAATACAAAGTGGCACCGCTTAAACTTGCAAAGAATACAAGGCAAGAGGTAGACTTGGAGAAAGAAAAGGTTTGGATGCTCATCTAGAATAACAAAAAACTTGCCTCATTCATTTCCAACACTTAGGCCTCATATGCATGATTGTACAACAACTTGGCTTTCTTGGTGAAATTGCATGGGATCCCATCAGTTAGCTCACTCACTAAAACCAAATGTAGGAATTAGGTCAGGCCGGAGATTGAAGAATACTTGGAGGAGTTGAGATAGCTTTCCATCAGGGAAGATCTGGAAGTAAACAGACAAAATATTCCGCAGCACATAGGTGGCCCTTTCCAAATTAACACAATGTTCCTCCTTCTCAAGAAGGAAACATAGACTAGTTCCAAGTCATTGTACCCAGATTCCATGGAGGTTATAGTCCGCTTCCAGCCTGACACTATCGCATAGTTTGGGGATGTCATCATGAAGTACAAAGCTTGGCATTGTTACGTGAATGATAAACATCAAGTGGAATGTTTTGAGTTGACTTTTGTCTTATTAGGTTGTCTAGTTGGTTCTACCAATTTTGTCTTATATGGGTACAAGTATATTGTAATATTTTTTTGTAGTTAACTTGTAAGTGGAACTCCAAGTGTCAATTATGGAATGTGAAGAGTCATGTTGTAAAGAAGTTAAAGATTCATATTGTAAAGAAGTAGAAGAGTCATGAGGGAAGTCCAAGAGTCATAAAGCAGAAGTGAATAGTCACCCCTTTTTTTATAAATATGTCCTCATAACTCATGTAAATGGATTTTGGGAGCCAAGCTTTTGGTTAGGCTTTTAGCTTAGAATTAGGAGCTTGGGAGTTTGTTGAGAGCCTTAGCTTCTCAGTAGCATAGAAGAAGTATATTTCTTTGGAGGAGTAGGTATAGACTTCATGTTCCACTATTGGGGCTAGTGAATCGTCAATGGTATATGTATGCTCGGAACTTTCATGTTAATAAAAGCTCAGAACTGACAATTTTTCATGCATATGTTATGAATATAGTAGGACTATTATTGTTATGTTTGAAATATATTTTATTTCACTTACACTTATTCTTATGAACTATTTAGTTTACTTTAGTATGAAACTTTTTGAATGTGTTTTGTTGTTTGTTTCCATCATGGTTAACGTGTGAACTATTTCACATGCTAACTCATGATTTCTTTATGCTTGTGTGTCCCTTTCAAGTTGTGTACTATTACAAGATTCTAAGGGGCTCACTCATTTCCTCTCATGTGTTATAACCTTTCATATGTTGTACTTGACCCTCCACAAAGTCATACACTTGTTCACTAAAGTCACAAATACACCACTCTATGTGTTATTGCAGCCAAGGCACATCATTAAAACCCACTGCTTCAGAAACCGGGATGTATTATAGACAGGGATCCTATACCAAATAGTGTGAGGTCTAACTGGGACTTCATATCAGGAGAACCCTTAAATTTTGATGGTTCCAATGCCATCAATGAGGCATCAATTACAAGGGAAAACAAAGGCTACTCAAAGAAAAATGGTTCATGGAACATCCAACCTTCTTGATGATTTAGGAAACCAAAACTTCATATGAAGTTGTTTGCAAGTTGAAAGAAAAATGGAGTTGATGATTTCAATTAGTATCTCTTGACACCTAAGGTCAATAAAAAGGTCTTTCTATCATCTATAACTCTCTATATATATCCATCCTTAACATGTTTTCTTCTTTTATAATTCTTAATATACAATTTTAGCACATAGGATAGTCAAAAAATTGTTTTCTTTCAAATATCGATGACCCTTCACTACCCAGAGACAAGCCACAATTTCTTAACTCCATCAAGCATCTTAGTTTCCTCATCTCCCCAACACCTTTGATACTAGGAAGGTGATTTCAAATCCTTAATATATTAAAAAAAAAATGGTGGTGTTAGAAAGTTATAAGTAGAATCCAACCTCTTCCAAGATGTCAAGGCTTATTTTTATTTTCTTAACCTCAGCACCATCAATCACACATATACTTAGAACAACCACAGATGTGGCTCCTATAAAATAGATTCAATGTTGGATAGATATCTCATCACTAATATTAACATGTCCATGTGCATTTTCATGAAGGCTTACATCCTGCCTAGCCATGGCTCAAATCACTAATCAATCAAAATAGACATTGTAATTAGGTCCTACCCCAAAAATTAGCCTTTTAACCTAGAGAATTGTTTGCTCCAACTTCCTAAATTCCAATCCATCATCAAGGATTTTTGGGATGAACTATACAACTTGGAAGGATTGGCCATGTTCCATCTACAAAAAAAGTCAATGTACATTAAGTATTATCTCAAAACCTAGAATAAGGAAAAATATGTGAACATCACTCAAGAAAAATAGAACCTAAAAGCCCAAATGGAACACCTCGAGCAAAAATCCATTCAGCAAGGAAGATAATAGGACCTAATAAAGGAGGAAGCATGTGCTATCACTTTCCATGAAGATAAAAAGAAACAAGAAGAAATAATTTGACAACAAAAATATGGAATTACATGATTAAAGGAAGGAGAGTGAAACATTACTTTCTTTCGCAATTTGATGCTTCAACATCAACACCACAATCATCTTTCTTACTTAAAAAACCATGAAAATTTCAAGTTTCAAGACTATGAGAACATGACTAATATTTTGGTTCAATATTATAAAGAGATACCATTTGAACCCAAGTCGTATTGTAGAAGGCTATACACAAAATAGTTCAACAAATTATACCTCTGTTTACTAAAGAGTAGAATGAGCCTCTCTTAAGAGAGGTCTCTATCAAATAAGTGGAAGAGGTAGTAAAATATATGCCCTGAAACAAGGTCCTTTGACTGAATGGCTTCACTATCGACTTTTTTAGGATTGTTGTTCAAACATCGAATATGACATATGGAAAGCAATGGAGGAACCAAGGAGATTGAAGGCCATCCTAGAATCTCTTAACACTACCTTCTTCACTTTAGTTCCAAAAAAAGAAAAATTCCAAAGACCCTAGTGGCTTTTGTCCAATTTCTCTATGTACTCTAACCTACCAAGTGATCACCAAAATAATAGTTAATCACATCAAACCTATCTTGCCTCAGCGCATTTCAAAATAGCTAAATTTTTATGTGGAGGGGTTCCAAATTTTGGATGGTATAATTATTTCACATGAAACCATTCACTCTTTAAAATCCTACAAAAAACTCGACATGCTCCTAAAACTTAATCACTCTAAGGCATTTGTTAAAATCAATTGGAGTTCTCTATTAAACATTCTCTGTGCCTTTGGTTTCAACCCTAACTATATTTGTTGGATCAGGAGCCATATCTCTTCAGCATTATTCTCTATTTTTCTAAGAAAATATCCTACTACACACATTTTGGCCTCTTGCAGTATTTGACAAGAAGATATGATGTCACCTTCTCTTTATTGTAGGAATGGAATGTCTCATCTGGCATTTAGAGCAAAAATTGAGGAGAAAAAAATCTGAGGATTGCATCTATTTGGTGACTATCTCTCTTTATCACACCAACAATTTTTGGATGATTCTTTGGGTATGGGTGTTCGAATTATTCAAGAAGCCAAAGTATTTTATGAAATTCTAGAGGAATTTTGTCCTACATTGGGTATGGAAATAAATAGAGATAAATCTCATATTTTTCCTTTAATATGTCTTTGGTTGTGCAAAAACATATTCCAAAGTTTCTTCGTTTTCAAATAAACAAATTTGTAGAAGACTACCTAGGAGCACTACTTGTGGTTATTTCCCTCAAACTTAGTTTATGGGTGGACCTTATCAAGAAGTTAACTAGTTGGAACTTTCAATCATTAAACTTGGTAGGAAAACTAATCCTCCTCAAGTTGGTTCTACACGATTTTCCTATATTTGTATGCTCTGCTTGAATGGCTCTCTCCTCCATCCTTAACTCAATCAAGAGCCTGCAGTAGTCTTTCCTATTGGGGGGAGAAAATTTGGAATAAAATGGGCACTTGTAGATAGGGAGAATATCTATAAATTAAAACTAATGGGATGTTTGGGGTTAATTGATCCTTCACTTAGCTACAATTTTGGGAGCCAAGATATATTGGTGATGGATTTAAGTAGGTTAAGACCTTTCGAAATTCATATGGATAACAAAATATGCAAATAACATTTCTATTAGGCAACCCATAAAAAATTCCTTCTCCCAAGTAGCCTCCTCCATTTGATTCTAGCAAAAAAGGAATGTCGTTGATACAATATCACTTCTTCTAGGAAATTCATGATGGACAATTGACCATGTTTTGGATCAACTCATGGAAACATATCCTAAAATTCAAAGACCAAAATTACTTAATGTTAGAAAATAATATATTACAGAGCAATGGAACACATAAAATATATTGCAGAAATATAAACACAGAAAACACATCAAACAAGAGAGACACAAATATACATGGTTCACCCAATTTGGGCTACATCCACGGAGAAACAACCAGTCCTTCCTTTTATATTATCTGGCAAACTGAAGAGATACAACCTACAACATATCCACTGTAATTCCCTCTTCTCTCTCACTCAATCTCCTATCCCTTTCACATTTAGGATACAGATCTACATAGATGCAATACAACTCCCTCATATATTGCAAGGGGTTGCCTTCTAGGGAGAAAAACCTTAAATTAAACATAACTTCTACTGTCGGATCTCCGCCTAATGAATGACCCAAATTGAATACGAAATTACAACATTTTACAAGGCAATTTTACATATATTTTTAGCTTCGGGGGCACTGCCCCCATTCCCCCGCCTAGGGGGGCACTCTCAAAGATTGTGGTTGCCCCCCTTGGACCCGCTTGTAGCACAAATATTACAGGCGGCATTGCCGCCAGATTACGAACTAGGGTCCAATGTGGTGATACCTCTGAATAAAGAAGATAGTTAGGCTCCACACCCAACAATCTCCCACTTGGAGACTGATTATAACTACTCCACCATTGCTTCATTTACTGGACAATGACTCCACTTTGGACTTTCATATTTCTCATATTCATCATCATACTTGAAGACCAATTGAAGCCACACAAAATCTCAGTTTCTCCCTAGTTACAACTTTTGTTAACATATTTGCAGGATTTTGGCTAGTGTGTATCTTTTCCAGCTTCAACTGTCCATCTTCCAACACTGACCATATGAAATGATACTTGAATTGTATATGTTTTGTCTTGGAATTGAATGCATAGTTCTTTGCACAATGTATGACACTCTGGCTGTCATTATATAACCCGCCCAACTCCTGCTTCTTACCCAATTCATCCAAAAACCTTTGTAACCAAATCATTTCTTTACTAGCCTTTGTAGCAGCAACATACTCTGCTTTCATTGTTGATAGTGCAACACCACTTTACAATTTTGAAACCCAGTTGATAATTGTACCACCTATAGTAGACACATACCTTGTTGTGCTCCTCCTATTATCTCTATCACCCACTATATCTGCGTCAACATATCCCTGTAGAGAAATGTTTGAACCACCAAAGCATAATGCTTGATTTGTGGTGCCTCTAAAATACCTGAGAATCCACTTCACCACCATCCAATGTTACTTTCCTAGATTGTTCATGTCCCTGCTTACAACTCCCACTGCATGTGAAATATCAGGCCTTGTGCAGACCATTGCATACATTATGCTTCCAATTGCTGATGCATATGGAACTTTAGACATATAAGTCATTTCTTCCTGAGTCTTGGGACACGTCTCCTTACTTACTTTGAAATGGCTAGCTAAAGGTATACTAACTAGTTTTGCATCTTGCATATTAAATATTTGCAACACATTTTCTATGTACTCACTTTGAGACAATGTTAATTTTCGATTCTTCCTGTCTCTAGTTATTATCATACCAAGGATTTGTTTCGCAGCACCGAAATCCTTCATTACAAATGAGTTCGCCAATTTTATTTTGAGCACATTTATTTCTTGCATATTAGAACCTGCAACAAGCATGTCATATACATACAATAACAATATAATATAACTGCCATCATTTTTTCTTTTGAGATAAACACAATGATCAGAGTGGCATCTAGTATAACCTTGTTCAGACATAAGCCTGTCAAATTTTAGATACCACTGCCTTGGAGCTTGGTTTAAGTCATACAAGCTCTTCTTCAACTTGCACACTAGCTTCTCGTTCCCTTTTACCTGATATCCTTGTGGTTGTTGCATATATATCTCTTCCTCCAAATCCCCATGGAGAAAGGATGTCTTTACATCTAACTACACAAGATGAAAATCTTTAGTTGTTACTAGACTTAACATAGTTATGATTGAAGTCATTTTAACAATAGGAGAAAATATCTCATCAAAGTCTATACCATTTTTCTGTGCAAACCCCTTCACCACAAGTCTAGCTTTATACTTTTTTCTACCTCCATATTCTTCCTTCAATCTGTAAACCCATTTATTTTGCAATGTTGTTTTACCTGCAGGGAATCAGACTAAGTCCCAAGTCTGGTTATGTGCTAAGGAGTCCATCTTTTTTTCATGGATTTCTCCCACTTCTTCATGGCATCTACCTGCACTTCTTCTTAATAACATTCTGGTTCACCAGAATCAGTCAACAATACATAATATAGTGAAGGAGAGTCGTTCAGGGGGACTATTTATCCTCGTATATATTCTAACACCACATTCAGGAATTTGAGGTGCTTGTTGATGTTTGGTCATTGTTGTTGTTGTTCTGTTTTGTTATCAGGAAAAGCAGTGTCCATTCAGAGCTTCTAGTCCCACTAAGATGGGTAGATATCTTAGAAATAAACAAACTAAAGTCACTTGTGTTTTCCTTTATGAGAAATAGATGAGAGAGAAGTAGAGAGTACCAACCTCAGTCTTTCGCTTGGCTCCTTGCTTGTTTCCTCTCCCCTTTGACAGATCTTTGCCACTCCTTCTTCACTTGTCCCGCTTTAAAGAACACCTGTAGAGTCAAAGCACCATAATACCATCAAAGCATAGAGATCTATAATCATAAACAATATAGGATCAGATATATATTAACCATACAAATGCATATATCAATACAAGATTCAGAGATATAAAAGAATATGGAGGAAAACTCAAATAGCTTTATTGGTAGAAGTAGTAGAAGAGAGGATTACAACCCATTGATCTAACCCAGCACCATCCTCCCAGCATGAAAGCCCTCTTCACCTCATGAAAAGCTAGATCATCCAACACTATGATGTTCCACAGAGAAACCAACAAGACTTCCTTACAAGATACAAAATTCTAGCCTCTCGATCTCTAGGATGAGAGATCCATATATAAATGTTTGTAGGTGGGTGAATCAACTTCTGGGTTTTTGATTAGTGTCATTTCTCTGATAGTTATTGGTTCTGTTTGGAGATTTCATGATCTCTTACTCATCCCTGGGCGAATTCAGAGAGGCAAGTGTCACAGGAGAAGTTTCTGGAAGATTCCATGATCATCCACCTTGCAAACTATCTCTGCCATTTGTCTAATCTTGCCCATTGCACCATATAGAAGGGATGTTCAGTATGCATCACACCCCTTATGTGCATTAGATGAGATGCATCGCACCCTGACCATGGAGCAGGTGAGATGGTCCAGTTTTGACCAGTTCTGAGTAGTTTTTCATGGAGAACTTCTAGGAGATGATGTAATCAGCTGACCTTGTTCCTTTAGGGTATGAAACAACACTTTTATGGGCTTAGAAGCCCTTGTTTTATGGACATATGATATTGGGATTGCAGTGCCCAAATATGTCTATAACAGTTGCCCCCTAAAGCATGAGGTCATAAATATTTTGATGTCGGGTTAAATGCTTTATCATGAGGATCCGAGGTTTCTCGAACTGGAAGGTGACCTGTAATAAGATACAATACAATACATTATCTTCATAATAATTTCATGATCTAATTGAGGCGGGCATTCCCATGCTCAACTTTATAAATTCATTTTCATGTACATTGGATAGACAACTGTCTGTATGGCAGACTGATGATTCTGGTGGAGCCATCATCCCTTAGCTTGGATGATTATCTGTGTAGCTATGATGTACACTTGATGTCTTTATTTTCCTAAATATATCGTAGCCTAGATGGTTGAAAATAGTCCGGGGTCTTCAAACTCGTTCAATATTCGCCCAAAGTACAAGTCGATCCATGTGAAAGGATGTTTTGACGTCAAACATGGAAAGACATCACCTGATTACCAGTCAATGAGGTAAGCTATTAACAGGCGCTTGAGGAATCACCGATAATGATGATGACCCTCAAGGTACGGCAGTACAATTCATGTGGTGCGAATACATGAGTCGATGTTGAACACCATGCAAAATCTTCTGGTCGAAGGCCATTCATGTAAACTTGTTGCCGGAAGTGATAAACTTGTCCATTGAGGCATGCAAGCTTCAAAGTACTGAAAGGGTTCTTCCTAAGTAAACTTCTTGGATAATGAGTTGATGTCGACAAGAAGTGACCCTTCGTAGGAGGGCCTTAATGAATCCCACATCTACGACACGAAACACAGCAAATGATTTTGTGGAGGTGAAAACGATTTGATGATACATGGTTTAGGGTGGTGGTCATGAAAGAATGAAGCGTGAAGGTATTGCAACAGATGAGATATAAGCTGGGTTGGTGAATTCTCTGATCGAATTCTCTTGAACGTATCAATGAAATTGAGATGGATTGGTAGTATTAACCCCAAAAATGGATGGTACGGTGGACCAATGGTGATATGGCCGGTGAACGGAATAACCCAACCCGACTCAATCATGGTGATGGAGTGAAAGTGTCATGTTCAAGAGCGACTTGCTACCAATAAAGTTTCTTTCAATTTTTCTTCCCCAATTTTCCCCAGTCATTGCTGAACCATACCTTCTTTATTTTTGTCAAGCTTGAGGAGGATAAAATATGCTTGTTCTATAATTTTCCCTTTGGGCAAACCCGTCACTATGTTTTTAATGAGCCTAGCGATAGGTGAAACTCGCTCTTGTCTGCATGGACAAGTTTGTCTCTATTGTTTTAACGATTTTAATGACAACGATAACTCAGTCCTTTTCAATTTTAGAGAGTCTAAAAAGAGACGGAAAGGAAACTCCAGTAATCCTTTTTCATAATATAATCCCTTAAGTCCGAAAAAGTATAAAATAATATGAAAGGGATGAATTTTCGATAGTTTTAACAAGCCGAACAAGACAAGCACTCGATCTTTTTGTGTAATGATCCCTCAGGCCAAAAAGATTAAAATCTAGAGGAGGGATGGCACTTCAAATCACTTTAATGAGCTGGAGAGGCCAGTTTCTTGGAAATCTTTTCATAATTTACAAGTCAGATGAAAAGAGCTTAAAGGAGACTCGTTTTTTGAGGAACAGGTGATGTTTTCAGATAGCAACTGGTTCTAGGTAAGGTTTGGAACTTTTCAATCATAGTAGTGTAAAGAAGATGGCTAATAGAATCACTCGTCGCAGTTGTTCCTCAAAAGGGGTAAACAATCAAATGGAGGCGTATGATCGGCAAAAAGAGTGGATGTGATGGTAAGAACACGACCAAGGCTCAAAAGCTGATGATTATGTGATCACAATGGTTATTTACCGAAGGATGGGTTCATTTTTTAATGAGCTTAAACTCTGGGGGAACTTTTGCTCATCGCTAGGTTTATTTTTTAATGAGCTTGAACTTCGCGTAAAACTGCTCGTGCGAGTCATATAATAAGGATGTATCATCGATAGGTTCATTTCTTAGGGAGCTTTCCCCATTTGAAACTTTTCTCTACAACCTTTCGTATGCAGGCTAGGAACGACCAACTATTGTCCTAGGGGTTAAAGAACTACTAAGGTTAGGTAGGATAGCTTCTCGGTGGGAAACGTCTCCTTTACTTTGCCATTTTCGTTGGTCCCGGCAAAGGTGAATGGTTGATCAGACCAATCACCTAACTTAAGCAGTTGAAGTCGGTAAAACTATGGGGTTAGAGTTACACTAGTCGCTTTTCACTTGCATGCAAAAGGTTTGCATGCCCCCTGGTATAGAGAAGTAGAGTTTTTAGGTTGCATCCACAAGATGGTTCCACCTGCGTAGTAGACAGAAACACTTCCCAGGCTTTGTCCATCGAAACGAACAAAGGTGATTCAAGTTCCAATCACCTATCCTTGACGAGGGAATCTTATTCCAGTCTAATCCCATTTTCCTAAATGAAAATGGGATTAGACTAGTCATATATCCTCCACGGAAACCTACCCTATACCTAAAGTTTTCCTGCTGAAGCAGACCAAGGTGCATGCCCCCTGGGTTTTAAAGAGGCTGGAATTTTGTATCTTGTAAAGAAGTGTTGTTGGTTTCTCTGTGGAACATCATAGTGTTTGGTGATCTAGCTTTTCATGAGGTGAAGAGGGATTTCATGCTGGGAGGATGGCACTGGATCAGATCAATGGGTTGTAATCCTCTCTTCTACTACTTCTATCAATAAAGGTATTTGAGTTTTCCTCCATATTCTTGTATATCTCTGTATCTTGTATTGATATATGCATTTGTATGGTTAATATATATTTTATCCTATATTTTTTATGATTATAGATCTCTATGCTTTGATGGTATTATGCTGCTTTGACTCTACAGGTGTTCTTTAAAGCGGGACAAGTGAAGAAGGAGTGGCAAAGATCTGTCAAAGGAGAGAGGAAACAAGCAAGGATCCAAGCGAAAGACTGAGGTCGGTACTCTCTGTTTCTCTCTCATCTATTTATCATAAAGGAAAACACAAGTGACTTTAGTTTGTTTGTTTATAAGATAGCTACCCGTCTTAGTGGGACTAGCAGCTCTGAATGGACACTAGCGGAGTTGCCATTTTGTTATTAGGAAAACTAGTGTCCATTCAGAGCTACTAGTCCCACTAACATGGGTAGCTGTCTTAGAAACAAACAAACTAAATTCACTTGTGTTTTCCTTTATGAGAAATAGATGAGAGAGAAGCAGAGAGTAACAACCTCAGTCTTTCGCTTGGCTCCTTGCTTGTTTCCTCTCCCTTTTGATAGATCTTTGCCACTCCTTCTTCACTTGTCCCACTTTAAATAACACCTATAGAGTCAAAGCAACATAATACCATCAAAGCATAGAGATCTATAATCATAAACAATATAGGATCAAATATATATTAACCATACAAATGCATATATCAATACAAGATTCAGAGATATACAAGAATATGGAGGAAAACTCAAATAACTTTATTGATAGAAGTAGTAGAAGAGACGATTACAACCCATTGATCTAACCCCGTGCCATCCTCCCAGCATGAAAGCCCTCTTCACCTCATGAAAATCTAGATCACCCAACACTATGATGTTCCACAGAGAAACCAACAACACTTCCTTACAAGATACATAATTCTAGCCTCTAGATCTCTAGGATGAGAGATCCATATATAGATGTTTGCAGGTGGGTGAGTTAGTTTCTGGGTTTTTGATTAGTGTAATTTCTCTGATAGTTCTTGGTTCCACTTGGAGATTTCATGATCTCTTACTCATCCCTGGGTGAATTCAGAGAGGCAAGTGTCACAGGAGAAGTTTCTGGAAGATTCCATGATCATCCACCTTGCAAACTGTCTCTTCCATTTTTATACTCTCTCCCATCGCACCCTATAGAAGGGCTTTTCAGTATGCATCACACCTCCCGTGTGAATTAGGTGAGATGCATCACACCCTGACCATGGAGCAAGTGAGATGGTCCAGTTTTGACCAGTTTTGAGTAGTTTTGCATGGAGAACTTCTGGGAGATTATGTAATCAGCTGACCTTGTTCCTTTAGGTTATGAAACAACACTTTTAGGGGCTTAGAAGCCCTTGGTTTATAGACATATGAGATTGGGATTGTAGTGCCCAAATATGTCTATAACATGTTTGTTGATCATTATGATTTTCAAGCACGTTCACTTTTTATGCGATTTCATCAAGCACTGTGTATTCTCTATTTTATTTTTCTTGTTTCTTTTCCTACATCTGATCCTTATACAAAACCTTTTCATTGAATATGACATCGCTGCTCCTAATTATTTTGTGTTTTTCATAATCATAAAAGTGACAACCAAAATCATTAACACCATATCCAATAAAGGTACATTTCTTTGGTTTTAACTCAAGATTTGTCCTATTTTCTTTATTAATGTGGACAAAGGCTTCACAACCAAAAGTTTTTAAAAATGAGTAGTTTACCTTTTTATCTATCCATGCCTCCTCTGGAATACCACCATCCAAGGAAATTGAAGGCCCTCTATTTATTAGATAAATAGCAGTATCTACAGTATCTGCCAAAAATTGTAAAGGCAATCCTGCATGAAATCTCATGCACCTTGCACGCTCCATGATTGTCCTATTCATCCTTTCTGACACACCATTTTCTTGTGGTGTTCCTAGAACTGTCTTCTCTCTGTGAATTCCATTATTTGAACAATAAATATCAAACTTTTTATTGAAATATTCACCTCCATTGTCTGATCTGAGACACTTCAACCTTTTTCCTATCTCATTTTCAACCAAAGCTTTCCATTTCTTGAAAGTATCAAATACATCAAATTTATTTCTAATACAATAAATCTAGGTTTTTCTCGTCGCATCATCAATAAAAGTAAAATAATAAAGAGATCCACCGAGAGATGATACTTGAGCAGGTCCCCATACATATGTATGCACAAGATCCATTTTTTCGCTCTTCTTTTCATTCCCAATTCTGAGGAATCTAACTCTCTTCTATTTTCCATACACACAATTCTCACAGAATTTTAAATCAATTTGCTTCAAACCTGGTAACAAATTTCCTGAGTGAAGAATCTGCATCCCCTTTTAACTCACATGCCCAAGCCTATGATACCACAATGCCACATCTTCTCTTGTAGAGGTTAAAGCATTAAAGGAATTAGAAATACCATTGCATAAATACAATGTACCAACCTTTTCTCTTTTTGCTATTACTAGGGCTCCTTTTGTGACCTTCCAGGTTTTATCTGTAAAATTAGTTACATAGCCTTCACCTCTCAATTGCCTTGTTGAAATTAGATTTTTCTTTAGATCTGGAACATGCATTACCTCCTTCAATAGCCATTGATTTCCATTCTGCTGTTTTATAAAAACTATACCCATTCCAATGATTTTACAGGGTTTATCATCACCCAATCGAACCTGTCCAAAATCTCCTTAAATATAATCATGAAAATGTTTCATATCAAGTGTGGCATGGAATGAGGCTCTTGAATCTACCACCCATGCATTAATAATATTTTCTAATGAAAGAATAAAAGCATCTTGCAACACATCACCTATCACATTCGCTTCATGATTTTTTTCTTGCTGCGTGTCTCCTTATTTTCCCTTCTGAGACTCACAGTATTTCTTCAGGTGTCCTTTCTTCCCACATTTCCAGAACAATATCCCAGATTTGGACATGAATCTTCCTTTCCTTGACTTACTATGATATCCTGGGCTATTTCTCTTTCCATTTTTCTTCCCCTAGTCTCTGTAATCAAATCATTACCTGATGTCTCACCGGAGCATTTTCGTCACATTTCCTCTCTAAGGATTTCACCGACAACATCATCAAACTTTAAAGCATTGGATCCAGAGATAGAGTTACTAATGGCCATAACTAAAATATTCCAACTTTCTCGCAATGAGCACAAAAATAATAGAGCCCTAACTTCATCATCAAAATTTAACCCTATAGAACTTAACTAACTGGTAACTATATTAAATTCATTTAAATGATCAACAATAGATCCACCTTATGACATCTTCATGTTAAATAAATGCTTCATAAGAAATATCTTACTTGAGGCCAAGGTTTTTCATATAGTTTGGCCAATGTCGACATTAAACCCTATGTTTTCGTTTCCTTTGAAATATTAAAGGACATCAACACCGCTAGGCACAACCGTATTGTTCCAAGTGCCTTTCTGTCAAGAATATCTCATTCTATGACTTTCATACTCGTCGGCTTATTTGTCTTTCCACTCAATTGATGGTACAAATCTTTTTGGTACAAATAATCTTCCATCTGCATCTTCCATAACTAGTAGTTTTGGTCGTTAAATTTTTGACCTAAACCTACCATCTTCCACCATTGCTCCCACTCGAACCAAGAACCCTTCTCTCCTACGAGTTTATCAGCCAAATAGACCTTCATCTCTGATACCAGTTGTTATAAAATTATATATTATAGATCAATGGAACACACAAAATATATTGCAAAAATATAAACACATAAAACAAGAGGGACATAGATATATGTGATTCACCCAATTTGGGCTACATCTACGGAGAAACAACCAGTCCTTCCTTTTATATTATCCAGCAAACTGAATAGATGCAACCTACAACATATCTGTTGTAATTCCCTCTTCTCCCTCTCTCTCTCAATATCCTCTCTTTTTCTCGCTCAGAATACAAATCTACATAGACACAATACAATTACCTCATATATAATGAGGGGTTTCCTTCTAGAGAAAAAAACCCTAAATTAAACATAACTTCTGTCAGGCTAGGAGTAACTCCAGAAAAACTGATACGATTATTTCATTAGATAGCTATTGTTATATACACATGAATGTGACTGATCAGTTCATCTTCTTGATGACTGTTCACATTCCAGAAGATTAGGTGTCAACATTCCCCCCCCTTAATCTGAAGGGATGTTGGTGAGTCCAAGCATCGTTCTGAATCTTTCAAGCTTTTCTCTTCCAAGCGCTTTGGTGAAGACGTCTGCAATTTGCTCATTTGTGGAACAATGACGGAGATGGATTGTTTTGGCCTCAACATGATGTTGGATCAGATGATATTTAGTATTGATGTGCTTTGTATGATCATGGAACTTTGGGTTCTTGGCCAACTTTATTGCAGAGGTGTTGTCAATCATGAGTGGAGTTGATTGTACTTGTTTCACCTGCAAATCTTCAAGAATTTTTCTGAGCCACACAATTTCTTTCGTTGCTTCAGCTGCTGCCACGTATTCTGCTTCTGTTGTGGAATCTGCTGGAACTGATTGTTTGCGTGATATCCAAGAGACAGCTCCTGATCCAAGACTCATAGCATATCCTGAAGTAGATACTCCATTTTCTTTGTCTCCATTGAAGTCTGAATCAGAGTATCCAATCAAGCTGAAGTCGTCTACCTGTGTATACTTGATTCCAAGGTCTTGAGTTCCCTTCAAGTACCTTAGAACTCTTTTTGCAGCAGACCGATGTCCCTCTCAAGGCTTTTGCATAAACCTGGAGAGGATTCCAACAGCAAATGAAATGTCTGGTCTGGTAGTAGTGAGGTAGATGAGACTTCCTACAAGATGTCTATACTTTGTTGCATCCTCAAATTCCTTTCCTTCAATAGATGTGAGCTTTAAGTTTGTTCCATTGGAGTAGAAAGAGGATTGCACTCTGTCATGCCAAATCTGTTTAACAAATCTCCAATGTATTTCTTTTGAGAAAGAAATATGGATTTTGGATGTTGGGTTACTTCAATGCCAAGATAGTAATGAACATAGCCCAAATCAGTCATTTCAAAAAATTTTCCTAATTCTTTCTTTTAGGGGTGATTTTAGGGGCGAATGTTCGCCCTTTGGAAAAATTAAGGGGTTTTAAATTTTTAGTGGGCGAATATTTTGTATCATAGTACATTTTTACAGATCGCCTCAAATAGCCCACCTTATTTTAAGGGAGAGGGTAAAAAAGGTAAATTTAGCCCTTGAAATTAGGAGTTACAACCTTCCATTCGCCCATTTTCAAGAATAGTTTTATTTAAGTGAATCCATTCGCCCATTTTCAAGAATAGGTTTTATTTAAGTGAATCCTATGGGCCAAAGGCCCAAATACCATATTTACAAAAAATGTATGGTAAATTAATAAAAATATAAATAACTGAGAGGTATGGTAAATAAATAAAACATTTTTTATATTTACTCCATAAGTCACCTTATATACATGCAGGGGTGTAAACAAATAAAAATATAAGTAAAGTGGGGGTATGGTAAATAAATAAAACGTCTTTTTATACTTACTCAAAAGGTATGGTAAATAAATAAAAAATATAAATAAACTTGATGTATGGTAAATAAATAAAACCTCTTTTTATATTTAGTCCATAACCCTCATTCTATTATGAAGGCTCAAGAAAGAGGTTTTATTTAAGTTAATCCTATGGGCCAAATACCATATTTGTAAAAGAGGTATGGTAAATTAATAAAAATATAAATAAACGAGAGGTATGGTAAACAAATAAAACATTTTTTTATATCTACTCCATAAGCCACCTTATATTTACGAACACTCAAAAAATGTGTTATATTTAGGTGAAACATGTGGGAAAAATACTATGGGCAAATACCATGGGCTAGATTATTATTAATACCATGCAAAAAAAACATTAGTAACCCTAATATTAGTATTAATAAAAATAAAAATGGCACATGGTATTGACCCATGGTATTCACGTGAAATGTAGCCTATTTAAATGGGGGAATTAAACCAGCATAGATCCATTTTACTCTAGATCTACTAAGCCTCAAGAGGTATCAAATATCGTGATATGCAAACTAGCATAGAGTGAAAAAATATTTGATCCCTCTCGAGGCTTGGTGGATCAAAAGTAAAAATGGATGTTGTAATTTAATATATGTTAAACATTTTAACTTGGTTAAAATAAAAAATAAAATAAAAATCAAT
>APFE031545414.1:40371-57296 GCA_000404065.3 Pinus taeda | reverse complement strand
TGAAGATATTAAATAGACTTAGGAAATTATATTGTAAAAACATCTTAAGGTGAATGGTTAAAGCATAGACATTGGACAAGTATATTTGTATAATTCTGTTTTAAACTGAAACAAATCCAAGGCTAAAAAGAATGGATTGATTGCACTAGTCATGCTTCTATAGCTTTCCAACATATGTTGGAGTAAACAGATTGTAATTTGGGTATTTTTTCTAACTGCAAACAGGAACATACTTATGTATTGGCAGGGTGGTTAAGAGGTCCCTAGAAGTGATGAATTTGAATTTTTCTTGGTTTTATATATAGTATTAGGTTTTTTCTCATGCTTTCTGTGAATGACACATGTGAATTTTATCCTACACTCACTAGGTTATCAATATGTAATTTCGGTAATTTTGATTTCAAAAGATATTTTAAAGAAATGCAATGACTTCATTTGTGTATTCAATAAACACAATATTCTAATGGAATTCTGCATTTGTGGTTTACCTATACAGATTCCATGGAGAAGTATTAGTGGTGTGTAGTGGTGTGACATCAATTGTCCTCAAGAAGAGGCTTTAGTTTTATTCTTTTCTAGAAGCAAATACTTTCTTCCAGCATTTTTTAGTTCCATGAAAAATTTGAAAGTCCTAATAGTATTCAATTATGGGTTCAAGAGAGACATAGTATTCAATTATGGGTTAAAGAGATCCACATTGAATGATCTATTTGCCTTATCTTCACTTAGTTTAAGACTATTCACTTGGAGAGGCTGCATGTGCCCCCACTTCAAGAGCATAGTAAAGTCATGTAGGACTTAGAGAAGCTATCTTTAAGTTTTTAGTGTTGATTGGAAAAATGTCTGGGTTTAATAACACCCAATCGAGCATTAAGCTTCCAATAATGCTAGATTTTAACCTGGAGCACTTTTGTGATTTGGAGGAGATGCCCCCTCGTATTTGTGACACATCTTCAGTTGTGAATTGGACTATTACTAACTATCATTTCCTTCGAAAGTTACTTGATGACTTGGGGAACCTCAACTCTTTAAGAATGTTAAGGAAGGATAGAAAGTACATTATGCTAAGTTCTCTTATGCTTTTCAAGTTTTTCTTGGATATCAACAATGTTTCACGTAGGAAAGTACATTCTGTTAATGAAAATTTGTCTTGATAGAAAGGGCCAATTTCAAATTCTAATGCTTTCAAAAAACATTGTATAATTGTAATGTTTCTAAAAGGAAAGCATATTTTTTCAGTTTAAGTATCATGATCCCATATTCCAACTTATTTTTCAGTAACTCATTAGGCTTTGTAGCTTTGAATAAATCCATGTCTTTTGATAAGATCCTCTTCCAAATTAGAACGTAGTTTCCTTTTGGCAATAACGACATACAATGTCTTGATTTTCTTTCTTGAAAATAGAGGTTATGCTTTACTATCTCACATAATTTCTTACAATCTTTCCATAAGTATTGATTTGTAATCTCAATCACTGAGGGATGATAGTAATGACAAAGGTAATATTCCATGGTTTGAAGTTCCCCTCTTACTAAATATTTAAATATATCACCACAATTTAATTGTTAGTTAAAGGGATTGCATTTGATTTGTAAACAATTCATTGCTTGATTTATAGATTTTGATTTTTTCCCTTTTTTATTTTTTTCTCAGATTTGGTATGAGGTATCTTCCAAGATTTGGGTTCCCTAGTTTCCCCACCATAGCTACGAGGTTCAAATGCTATCATTAAATATTCTCGGAATGTTACAACTTTTCCAGTAAGTGTGCTTTGAAACATTGTTGTTGCTTTTCCATGGTGTTAATGTAAATAAGCACTGCAACTAGTGCCATTATTTAGATTAAGTACCAAAATCTAGGTGGTCCTGTAATGATGGAGTGATTGTTTTCTAGCTACTAAGGCCATATGCATTTTTATCTCTTATGTTATCTTGAGATATTCAAATTTAGAATAAGAATTGAGGTCTTGTTTCCACTTTAGATTGCAGTCAGTTTCTTGAACATAATATATAGTAGATTATCTTTTACTAATCAACTGTGGATGTGATCCCTCACAGGAAAGGAAATTCAAAGTGACTTTGGTTTCACATTGATTTTTCAAAACAACCACATAGGTAAGGAGATTCAAAGTGACACTAATTTCACACTAATTTGTCAAAATGGAGGCAAGAGAAAAGGAAACTTTGTATTCAACAATGCTCTTAATTTCATATGTACATGCACAGACATATTAATAGAAAATATTGAAGGGTTGCCTAAGTAATATTTTCCAATCCACTACATTCTTTAGAGCTTGTAAATAAATAACTCAGAACAATTCATTACACTACTTTTTATTCTTTATTAATCAGTGGTTAAGATTTTGATATTGAACTAGCTAAGATTTTTCTTCCTTCTGTGAAATTGTGTGTTCTATAATGCTTCTTTTCCATTCACTATGTATAGCATATAAAGTGTGTCTAACGGAGTAGGAAGATTGGAAAGTCTTGTGATCCTTGAACTATGTTACAAGGCAGAAACCCAATGGGGAAGGGTAGGTACATCCCCACAAAGGGGTCACAAATACCAAAGTTGGTATTGGCTAGTGCCTTGAGCTAGAAAATTTCCTTTACCCTTGTATTAACAGTGAATCTGGAGAGGATTCTAATATTATCTTTATACAATTTATATCAGTTAAGATTGATGAATAAATTTCATGAGACATGAGCCAGGATGTCCTTGCAAGGTGGTTGTTGATTATTGGAAGCTATGATGGCCATTATGTCAGGCCAGGTGGTCACACTCCCTTGATCGTGAGCACAATTGTGATCAAGATGGAAGACTTCATAGTCTAAATTGATTGTTTAGCAGTGATAGTTAGTGGGCTCATTCACAAAAGAATCTATTTCACTAATCCTTTTTATAGAGTTGTCAGATTCAATTTCCAAAGGTTTTAATTACACTATAGAGTTGAGTTTTGAGAGAGTTGTGATTCACAGTGTTAAGTATAGCAGATATGACACTTGAATGAAGACAAGCATAGTAGAGGTATCAGACTCTATTATAAGCTTACCTGCATATTATAAGGGACTTGGTTGGCTTTTTTATAATTTTATAAACAAGTTCCATGTCGTGGAAATGTGAAAAAAATAGTGATATTGCCACCATGTGGCTCTTGTCATATATGGTTTTATACTTTTTCAAAAAATTCTCTAAGAGTTCACAATGCTAAGATTCACTAGGACTTTACAAAGTTTTATTATTTAGTGAAAGACTCGCCAAGATATTACAAGATTTTACATTTGAGTAAAATATTCGCCATGCCTGGTGAGAGACTCGCCAAAAAATTATATATACATATTATATTATTGATAAAATTGCCTTCCATTTTTCCTATGTACCATTGAGATTCGCCCATTTATTATACATATAAATTTAGGCAGGGTTCTTAAAATTTTCCCTGACTATGTGTTGGAACTTATCCCATCTTCTGGTTTTGTCCTGCATTGACCTACAATAGTGACCTTATGCCCAAATGTGTTATAGGAGAAACAATATTGATAAAACCATCATTTGTGCCTAGGAATAAATCTTGTGCTTGATAAGAGATGTGTGACTTGATTTAGATTTCCATAGAACAACACCTATTGGTTTTTGTCAACACATTGTGTATGATCATACCCAATGCCTATCTTGATCAAAGGAGAGTGTTGTTCATTAATAATATTCCCTAGAGACTCAGATACCTTTGCCCATTTGTTTGTCTTCTCATACTCTTCCTTTAGGGTCATAATTTCATATTCTAATGTTTCATAATGCTTTTCATTTTCTTGATGTTGTTTTCTAATGCTTTTAGTTCTTATATTGTATGCTTCTAATTCCATATTTAACATGTTTATTTCCTAAATCATATTGTTTCCTTTTGATTCCAATTATTTTTTACCAATCCTGAGTTTATCATTCTCCTTTAGTACTTTCATTGAATCACTTACCTCACAACTAGCTGATTCATTTAATGATTGATCTTCAAGAGCCATATGTATTATAAAGTTAGAATCTGAATCTGATTTTTCTTAGTCATCAGATGTGCTATGACTATCTTCATTAGAGTAAAAGATTTTCTTGTCAGAGAACTTATTTTTAGCAACATTATTTCCATTATCTTTATGATTTGTTTTATAAGGACATTTGGATGCATAATGGCCTACTCTTCCACAAGAAAACATCTAAATGGAATCTTACCTCTAAATTTTCTAGTTCCCGCTTGCAACCTTCTTACGAAGTTTTCTTCTTACTCATATGATATGTAGCTTGTGTCTTTGGGTGCCTCCTTGTGTTTCCCTTTATATGTGGCTTTTAAGGCTACTTCTCTCATGTCTGAAGGGCCACCTTTCCTCATCTCAAATGCTATTAATACTCCATGGAGTTGATCAAGTGTGAGACTTTTCAAATCCTACATTTCTTCAATAGCAAAGACTTTGGAATTGAACTTCAGGGTTAGTAATCTCAAAATATTCTCAACAAAAGTAGCATATTTTATTTCATCACCATGATTTTTCATGGAATTAAAAATTTCATCTACTCTAAGGAAAAATGTTGCAATTCTTTCATCATCATGCATTTTCAGTATCTTATATTGTATTCTAAATTATTGGAGTTTAACACTTTTTACCTTGATGTCACCTTCATAACTTTGGATAAGCTTATCCCACATTCCCTTTTCCATGTTCAGCTACATTACTTTCACGAACTCGGACTCGGCCAAAATTCCCAAGATGGAATTTAAAACATTTGCATTGATTTCATACTATTTATTTCCTGCAATATCTATGGGAATGAAGGCTAGGTATTGATATCCACTTGTAGCGATTTCCCATACATCATCTCCCAGCACCAACAAGTATGCTCTCACCCTAAATTTTCGAAAGAAAAAATAAGTTCCGTTAAATAAAGGTGGCTTGATAGAAAATAATCCTTCTTGACTACTCATCTTGAGGGATCTCCTTCAAGAGATCAAGCGTCTTCTGAAGGACCTTCTCTAATACAAATTTTTGGGAAAAATAATGAGAGGGTGGGGGGTGAATCAATATTTTAAAACTCACTTGAACTTTTCTTTTATTATTCAATTTTCTATATGCAACTATACTAAAGAAAACCTGTGTATGCACATGAATGTTATGTAGACAACTAGCGTATATCCAGTTAACTTACTTTTTAGTTAATTCATCATTTGTTTAAATTGAATCAGTGTATCAGTACTTCAATAGGCATTAATTAAACAGTAACCATGTGCAGTAAGAATATAATAAACCATAACACATAAGCAACACTTCATCACACATGAAAACCATGATTTTTAGGTGGAAATCCAACGTGGGAGAAAACCACCACTCCTGTCATCTCTGTCTTATTTTTATTATAAAGAAATACTTCTAACAATATTGTACTAGTGTAGACTCATACCAACATGCAAGAACCCACATGCAGAAGGCTTAACCTTCTCTCATTCTCCAACACCTAGTAGAAGGAAGCCTGAACCCCCTAATCTCGTTTACTGACACCCACAGGAAGGGAGCTCCTACCCCTTGATCTGATTTACCAGCTACAACTGGAAGGAAGATTGGACTTTGTCACTGAAGGCTCCAACCCTCAAAATCTCTGTGGACCACATATCATAATTTTCATACTGGATCCACCTGATTCAAACCATCAAAACCTATAGGCAACTTTTCATCAAGTTTTTATACTGGACCCACTACCATCATTTAAGCTCAATATCAAATAATAAAACTGAAACCAATAATTATATCAAATCACTTAATCATTGTACCAATTGAGATCCAAATCTATCTAAAACAACCAAATTTGTTAGATCGATGTAAATCCATTAACCAAAATACCATTCCACATACTGTTCATCACAAAAACTAGATTCTATCACCGCAAACCATTATCAACCATATATCAAAATATATATGCTATTGTTCTTAAGTATATCTGCATATATATGTGCTTTACTTGAAGCATGCCTGTGTATAGATCTCAAAATAATGAAACCTGAAGCTGAATCACTATCATACTGAAATACTCACTAAATTACTTTCAAACCCAATCAGAGATATCTGAATCACATACAGATAGTAGCATCATTATTATTCAACAAATCATTCCTCAACCATCATTGTTAAACCTAGATCATCATGGAAGACTTCATTGACAGACAACAACAAATATAACAAGATTGATTAAGCTAATCAAACATCATATTCAACAAAACCCTAACGTATGTATGTGACCCTTACAAAACACTTCTGTGCATGTATGCACCTTTCATATTTGATACTTGCGTACAAATCTATCCATACTATACAATCGATATGCTACTATTCAAAATCTGATCCATGTATGTACACAATTTTTCTGAAACAAACATGTGTACAAATATGTAATTAATGACTCATACCATTGTACATAACAAAACTTCAGTCAAACCCATACACACACGTCAAAACATTATCCTCACAGATCAAACCAACCCATAATCAGATAATTTATTGTATAGTCATTTCAGAGCTATTGGATTTCATCCATCATCATAATCCCAGGTGCATACTTATTTTAGATCAAACTATTCACTAATAACGCATAACTTGCACACTAAACACTTTGATGTTCATCTCCTTATATATCTTAGGCCTTATCCAATACCATGGGTCTAATCCTTAGTAATGTTGATGGTATTCCTAGACTGGATCAAATATCCATTTCCACACTCGCAACTATGGGCCAATACCATGGTAAAGATCCCTGGTATTTAGGATACCATGGTGCATAAATTGTACGCACTTTCTCTTCTCCATAGCTGCATGTGTACATGACTTTGCTTCACCAAAATCACATGTATTTCTAAAAACATCACCTTCATCATTATTCTATCTCTGAACTATTATTCCTTTGTCTAACTCTCTATCACATGTGTACTAGGTTGTAAAATCATCTTGTTATCATCATGTTGACAATCTTCTTCAAGTAGGTTTCCATCAAGGACAATATATTTGTCATAATGCCAACAAAACGAAGTAGAGGGGTTTTTCCCAATTGGGTTCCTCTATAAACCATTGTGTTCTTGTGGTGTTTTAATGGTTGCATGTCATTGCATGTGTTTCTAAATTGTGATTTCCATTCCACAAAATAGTAGATGAAATTCGTAATCACTTGATTTTAGTTTGATTTTATCAGTACTAGCAAATTTTTATTAAATTCTACATGGTATCAGAGTAGAAATCACACTAGAAACCAATCAATAGAGCTTCTTCTTCATATATTTCGATTTGCAATTTTAGTGAAGAAATTCTTCTTCCATTCAGGAAAATGTATTTCAGTGGGTTCAGATTGGAGTATTCCCTATAGGGAACCTTGAATTTCATATCTTGGAAGGATAGGATGGAATCATGTTTTTGGGAAAACTAGTGTCACTATTTGATCTGCTAGTCCCACTAAGATGGGTAGCTATCTTAGAAACAAACAATTCAAAGTAACTTGTATTTTCCTTTATGGATGATAGATAAGAGAGAAGCAAAGAGCACCAACCTCAACCTTTCACTTGGCTCCTTGCTTGTTTCCTCTCTCCTTTGATAGATCTCGCCACTCCTTTCTCACTTGCCTTGCTTCAAAGAACACCTGTATAGACAAAGCAGCAAAATAACATCAAAGCATAGAGATCTATAATACCATAAACAATGTAGAATGAGAAGTACATTAACCATACAATTGCATTCACCATTACAAGATTTACAAGAACACAAGTATATGGAGGAAAACTCAAATAACTTTATTGATAGTAGAAGTAGAAGAGAGGATTACAACTCAGTTGTCTGATCCAGCATCATCCTCCCAACATGAAAGCCCTCTTCACCTCATGAAAAGCAAGATCACCCAACAATACAATGTGTTCAAAGAGAAACCAACATCACTTCCTTACAAATTACAAAATTCCAGCCTCTGGATCTCTGGGATGAGGGATCCATTTATAGATATTTGCAGAGGGGTCAGTCAACTTCTGGGTTTTTTATTAGTGTCATTTCACTAATAGTTCTTGGTTCCACTTGGAGATTTCATGATCTCTTACTCATCCCTGGGCGAATTCAGAGAGGCAAGTGTCATATGAGAAGTTTCTAGAAGATTCTCTAGGTTTCCACTTAGCAAACTGTCTCTGCCATTTGTCTACTCTCACCCATCGCACCCTACAGAAGGCTCTTTTAGTATGCATTGCACCTGGTCAGTGTTACAGTCAGTATGTATCGCACCCTTAGCACTAAGTAGTCTGTATGGTCCAATTTTGACCAGTTTTGAGTGGTTTTTCAGGGAGAACTTCTGGGAAATGATGTAATCAGTTGACCTTGATCTTTTAGGGTATGAAACAACACTTTTAGGGGTTTAAGATCCCCTGGTTTATCGACATATGTGATTGGGGTTGTAGCTCCCAAATATGTCTATAACAAATCATTGCTTGATGATAATGGATTGTTGGAGTACACCAAAACTGACATTCCAAAGCCAACAATATCAGATGCGCAACAGTTAGCCCAGTGGAAGAAGTATACCAAAAAATCCAAGAGCACCATCCTGGAGGGTGTGAGAGACCACATAGTATCGAATTTATGAGGCAAAGAGACTGCCTTTTCTATGTGGAAGACCCTCACTAAGCTATTAAAAATTGGTAATGATGCCAAGAAATTGACATTGAGGGACAAGCTCAAAAACATCCACATACAGAAAGGAGAAATCATTCCACATTACCTCTCTAGGTCCACTCAATGTCGAGATGAGCTTGGAGGAGTTGGAGAAAATATTCCCTCATCAGAATTAGTGAGCCTAGATCTCCTATGCCTTCCAAAATACTAGCACAGCTACTAGGACTCTGTAAATGGAAGGGCAAAATTGCCAAATTGGGAGAGACTCTGGTCTGATCTGGTGCAGGAAGAAATTCAATGGAACACTATAGATGGAGTAACATCCAAATCTTAGGAGGAAGAGCATTTTTCCTTGGTTGGGAAGGGCAAGAAAGGAAAGGGAAAGAAGGTCCAAATAAAACCAGAGACCAACCATAACAATGACAAGAAGAAGTACTTAAGCGAAATAAAATTTTGTCACTGCCATGAATTCAGGCACTATGCAACAAAATTTCCACACAACAAGTCTAACAAGAGGCCTTCATGATGAGAAGGAGGTGAAGCACTTTCCCCATAATTTGAATTAGACTTCACCCTGATTGCATGCATGGAAATCACTATGATGGAGAGTGTGTGGTATCTAGATTTAGGTGCCTCATTCCATATGATGAGATACAAAGAATTCTTCAATAGCGTAGAGGAGAAGGATCCTTATGTGCACATAAAACTTGGGGATTATGGGCGGTACAGTACCAAAGGAATTGGTACCGTAACCTTTAAGAGGGAGTCAAGTTTCCATCTTATTCTAAAAGATGTCATGTATGTACCTGGGTTGAAGAAGAACTTGATCTCTATAACCATATTGAATCATCATGGCTATTTTGTTGTTTTCAGTAAAGGGAAAGCCTTTCTAATACATGTAGCTACTAGGTAGGTAAAATATATTGGATTTTGAGTGAAGAATGTCTACAAAATTGAGGTGGAAGGTTGCACTGCATTGAGTAGAAAGGAAAGAGAAGTGAAAAGTCGATATGTAGGAGAACTCTAGCACAGATGCATTGGACACCTACACCATGGAGCCTTAAAAATCATGTAGCAGATTACCACTAGTCTCTGAAAATTCACCCTTGATCAACATGATGTCTGCAAGGGATGCACATTGGGGAAATATGTTAAATCCACCTTCGAGGGCTGAGATAACATATCTGGAGAAATATTAGAGTGATTCCACTTTGATGTATGTGGACTATTTTATATAGCTTCTATAACAAAACACAATTATTAAGTGATTTTTGTCGATGACTTTTCTAGAAAATGTTGGATCTTCTTCATGCGGAAGAATGATGATTTTTTCTCAAAATTTGTTGAATTCAAAGCATTGGTTGAAAAGGATACTAGTTAGAAATTGAAAGCCCTAAGAAGTGACAATGGAGGAGAATTTGTTTCTAGCACCTTCAAGGACTTTTGTGCCAAAGAGGGTATTATAAGAGAACTGGTAATATCCCATAACCTATAATAATATGGGGTGGCTGAAAAGAAGAACATAAGCATACTAGGAGTAGCTAGATCCATGTTGCATGATCAAGGACTGACATTACATCTATGGGAAGAATCATGCAACAATGAAATTTATTTATATAACATGAACCTTCATAATACACTTGGCATGATCACACCTGAAGAAGATTTCTCTAGGAGAAATCCAGATGTATCTCATTTTAGAATTTTGGAGCTACTGTGTATTGTCATGTCTCTAAGGATAACAAGAATAAAATTGAGCCTACATCTGAGGTGGGAGTCTTTCTATGATAGATAGAGACAACATGTAACTATAGGGTGTATTTTCCCTCACTCTGTAGGAATTAACAGGGTAAGTTCCTCAGACAGAACACCAGAAGGACACCGCTCACAAACAGATCACAGATCAATACACCAGTATTTTGACGTGGTTAAAACCCTCAGAGAGGGAAATAGTCCACGGCCTGCGCCAACGTGGCTACTACAGGAAATTTATTAATAAAAGAATGAAATTTACATAAGCTTCTCTCATGCACGGTTAACCTACAAATGACCCTCCATGCGCTTTAAATAGAATTCATGGACCAATCGGGTGTCAAGCCACGGATCAAGTGTCGGTAATACCGAGGAGAGAATGAACCGTCGGATCACTACATATCGTGACCGTGGGATTGTAAGTTACAAAATGTACAACGGTAAAGAAACACACTTTACCTAACTCTATACCTAACTCTATACTAGACCAAGTTGAACTTAACTATTTCCTATGTGTCGGAATATCCTAACATGCCTTAGATGTTTAAGGTGCTCTTGGTCAGATTCGGAGAAAGGGGTTAGGTCATCAAGGTATACAACAAGGAAATCATTTATCTCCTTGGCAAATGCAATATCCATTGCTCTTTGAAAGGTAGCACTAACGTTCCTCAGCCCGAAAGGCATTTTAACATACTTAAATGTTCCCCACGGTGTGGTAAAGGCTGTCTTATCTTGATCATCCGGGTGAACAAGTATCTGATTAAATCTTGAAAATCCATCTAGTAAAGAGATTCTAGGTGACCCCACCACTCTTTGTAGGATATGGTCCATTTTGGGCAAAGGATAATGGTCTTTTAGAGAGACCTGGTTTAAATTTCTCAAGTCTACACATAGTCTGATCTCTCCTGATTTTTTCCTTGTAGGAACTAAGTTAGATGCTCATTCAGAGAATCTGATGGGTGCAATAATACCTGCTTCAAACTTTCTTTTTATTTCTTTTTCAATGAGGGGAAGAAGCATGGGGTTGATTCTTCTAAGCTTCTGTTTGAATGCTTTTTGATTTGTTTTTAAGGGAATGGTGTGTTGGATCACTGAGGTGTCATAGGACTTCAAGTACTCATAACTCCAAGCAAATACATCTTGGAACTCTTTGAACAAATCCACATATTTTGGTTTTTGATCAGGGGGCAGATTTTTGGACAACTTAATCATTTTGGGTTGTTGTGCTGTCCCTATGTTGTGTTCTTCTATAGCAGCATTTAAAAGCTCCATTTTTGGCTTTCTAGGCACATCATTGTCATCAAACATGTCTTCTAATGGAGTAAGGCCAACAGGCAGAAAATTACTCTTTAGATCAATAAACTCATCGTCTGCTCTGGTTGTTTCCTCTAAACACATTTGTTTCAATTGTTCTATGTTTGTGTTGTCAAAAACAGTTGGGTTAAGGATCTATTTAGCTGTTGCAGCTGTTACAGCCTGCTGGTTTCTTCTGTTAGCTGTTGGGAATCGCTCATGGTATCCATGTCAATGTTTGTATTCAAAGATTCGCCCTCAAGAGTGAGGAAATTGTTAATCTGGGCATCATTCTGAAACACTTGCCAATCTTTAACATTGTTAGGGACCGAGGGTCTATGTTTTATCTCAGCAGTGAAATGGTGATTTGGCTGAAATGGAAGCTTGCATGTGCTAGCAAAAGTTGCTAAGCTGTGAGCATGAATATTATGGTCTCTTGAAATTTTGGCAAGCTTGGATTGTTTGAAAGACTTGAGTATTTTTGTGGCAGCAGTCCTGTAGGCTCTCATTCTACTGTCATTAGTAACAAAGTTACCTTTCATTTGTTGTATAATTAAATTGGAGTCACCTAGAATGGACACTTTTGCAGCTCCTAGGGCTTTGACCAGTTTTAGGCCTAAGAGGAGAGCCTCATACTCTGCCATGTTGTTTGTACATCTGAAATTTAGTCTGTAAGCATGGCCCTCTGCGTGATTATCATGTGTATTATGAATCCATACCCCTGCCCCTGCTCCTAACTTGTTGACAGAACCATCAAACTCTAAACACCATGTGATTTCTTGTTTGTGGTTTGTATTAAGAGTTTCAGTTATTTGAGGCTTGGGCAGACCTACAATTTCTGTTTCGTGAGGTTCCTCTTGTTTGCTGGTTGTTTTGACTGTTGTGACAGTTTCATGGGTATTGGCAACTGATTCCTCATTGATGCATGTTTCTTGTTCTAAGGCTGAAGGCTTCTCATCAGGTGGAAGATTGGTGTCATCATTAAATAAAATAAAAGAATCCATATCAGAATGGATTCAGTAAATAGGAAAATTTTGGGGCTTATCCTTACTACTTACCACATACTTCGTCAGTGTTTCCCTGTATAGTCTCTTTGGTTACCCAAAGACAAATATAGTGGCATAAGAGAGGTCAAGTTGAAGGGATCCTTGCAGTTTTGCCCCCCATGATCTTGATAGGAGCATGCCATATTTTGTTGGAATGTCAGCAACTACTACGTCCATTAGGATTGTCTTATTGGGAAATTGGACTAAAGATACACAAAGGTCTTTGATTAAGCTTAGACACTTGACTTGACTTGAGTCAAAGGAATATAGATCTTTATAGGGTCTTGTGACATCAAGGTTTAGCTTTTCCATTACAGCTTTGGGCATAAGGTTATGTGAGGCCCCTAAGTCAAACATGGCATTATGCAAGATTTTGTCATGTATGTGAAAACTGACATAAAAGGGTGGAACAGGTCCATATGTTGATTTTCCATTAACTTCTGGACCAAACAACAGTTCAGGGGTATCATCTAAAACATTTACATCATCCCTGACCTCTGGTTGTTGAAGTGACCTTTGAATTTGTTGCCTATATATATCATGTTTGGCAATTTCTGAGAGGGGAATAGATATCTTGAGTTTTCCAATCTCTGCTTCTAAGTTGAATGGTTTCTCCAATGGATTCTTAGCGTTGATAGTAGCAGATTTCTCTTTTTCAGGCATACTCTCTGTGTTTTCTTTTTGAATGTGAGCGTATGATGAATGACAGTTTATGGTATTTCTGTTTTGGGAAGATTTTTTGGAGTATCATTTAGATTTTCTTTTGAGGGAAAGGAAGATCGAGGCTGATCAATAGGAGATTGAATGTCTGATATATCCTCTACAGTCACCTGATGCGGGTTTGGGACAACAATATTAGCTGGTTCTATTATGACAACATTGTCTTTAATTTTATTAGGCTTTTTTCTATCCTTTGTTCTGCTAGATGCAGGGACATCAATGGTCCTTGTTCTCAACTTATATTGTTTGTGCACCTCATACATAGCAGAACCATAACCTTGTTTGAAATCAAAAGACTCTCCTGACTTGGTCTGAAATTGTTTTACACCAGGGTAGTCTCGGTCCTCTTTAGTGAGAAAGATTTGCTGTTCATTTTTCGAATCTATCAGGTTCATGTGAGTCTCATCTGTGGGCTCACTGGATGTGGATGCCTCCGCATAGATTTCTTGGAAAGGAGGCCTAATATCATGATCGGGACTAGCCCTTCCTGCGTTTGTGGTTTGATTTTTCCTAAAGTTCGGGTTCCTTATGGTGTTGGACTGTTGTCCTTCCCATGATGATTTTCTCTCAACGCTCTCAACTTTGTCTCCTAGCCTATGCATGCCGTTGATGATAGCATCCGGTTTTTGGTCTAAGGCTGAGGGTTCTTCCTTGAGGGTGGTTCTTCTCGCAGTTCTGGCTTTGTTTCTTTTGGCAATTAGGTTTGCATCCACACTATCAACAACATCTTGCATCTCTGCAAGGCTTTGAGGGGCTCTTTCCCTTAACTGATATGCCATTTCAGCATCAAAACCACCAGGGAATTTGTATAACGCAAGATCAGGTGGAGGTCTCAAATTTTGTGGAATTGCATTATAGACATTATTAAACCTTGCACAATAGTCCAAAACCGTTTCCTGGGGGCCTCTTTTGATAGTATCATACTCAGGTAGTATGTGTAAGGGATCTTTCTTTTTCTCCCACCTATTGATAAATGTCTGGTATAAGGCTTATGGGTTTAATATGGAATTGGGTGTGAGTGCTCTAAACCAGGTTCTGACATCACCGGTCAAACTTTGGACAAAAATCTTCATTCTCACACTATCATCATCAATCTCATAACTCTCAAAGTAATCCTGCGTTTTCTTTGTATGCTGTAGTACTGTGCAAGAATTTGTGCCATCAAAATAGGTAATTTTTGTCTGATAATCCTGAGGCACAGCCCCGGGATTAGCAGGGAGCTGTAAGGGCGCATATCTATTAGCCATATTAACAGGGATAAGTGGAACAACAGGGATAAGAGGAACAACTTGGGTTACTGGGATAATAGGAGTAGTAGTGGTAGTATTTGTAGTGAACGGAGGTGTGGAATAAGTGTCTGGGGAAGTGGATGATGAACAAGGGGAAGAAGGGTTTGAGCGGAACAAAACTTTAACAGGGGTTAAAAAACTACTAGGTTGAACTGTTTCGGGACTAGAAGCAGTCAAATCTTCTTGCTGCTCTTGCTTTCGAAGGATCTTAGGGATTATGTTGGGATTTTCAAAAACAGCTGTGGGATTTGGATCTGGATTTAATCTTGTGTAGCGCAAATGCTTCTTAGGTGCCAGCTTCTAACTTGTTTTTTAGGGAATTTTTCTAAGAACATAGGTCGACTGAACCTTTTTAAGGTTGGTTTCTTCCTCTGTAGAGCTTCAGACTAGTTTTGTGAGATTATCTGAGGAATCCCCAGCGGAGTCGCCATTATGTTAACACTCAGGTTGTCCCTAAGCTCCTGAAGGGATACAGCTGAGGTAACCACAAACCAATCTTTGGATTGCAGGTTCTATCCCACCTGCAATCAGAGAGGGCTCTCTCTTAATGATTTAGCTTTGTTGATGATGATTTTAGGCTAGCTATTGGGTTCAGGGGTTTTGATTTTTTGTTTGAATGGAGTTTGAATGGAAGGAAATTGCATTCGAGCAGAGAGGCAGGGATAGGGTGATAAGTTCAAACCATTGGGCATGGAGTCATGGATTAAGGCTTGCTGTTGCGTTTTCTTGGTCACAAGAGAATTATGGAGTGGGATAGCTACAAATGAAACAATACCAATTTACTGAAAAGATGGGATGAAAGTCAGAGATGAAAGGCAATTAAGAATATTTCATTAACTAACAGGGAGAAGAGGTGAATGAATGGTTATCTAGGAGCAGTTAAGAATTCCTAAACTAACATTCATATGTGAAAGAAACAGTGTAAACATGATCATTTAAGTATGCATATTCGTAACCATTTATGATGAAAACATGAAGAAATTGCAGAAATTGAGCCTAGGGTGCAGCCAAGAAAATCCTAAACTATCCTTCTTTTCTGCAATTTTAGATTGTGGATTCATGATAACACAAACATGAAAAACTAAACAGAGTTAAGGAAACACTTATTGAACCATGTAGAAGCACAGGAATTCCATAGTCACTCCTCGTCCAGTTAGACACAGCAGACAATTTCAGAATCCATGCATTTCAACACTCTTTGATTATAGAAGTTATCACATTTACAGTGCGAGTCTCTGCTCAAGCAAAATATCAAACCAACAAAGACCAACCAACCAACCCTTACTACATTTTAGGGTGGTATATATAGGAAAAATATCTAAAAGTATTTATTACAACTGACCTAAACAGGTCTGCAAGGAAAAAAACTTTCCAAAACCTAACTTATGCTGGAATTAAATGTAAGTAAGTCTTCTTTGGGCTGTGCTAGAGGCAGCCGGATCAAAAAGTGAATTGACGTGGTGTCCTCTGTGACTTGGTGCAGTGGTTTTGTAATAATTGTGCATTGAGTTCTAGTCCACTGATCTTCTGTGAGTTTAATGTGCAGTCATTTGTGCTGGTGGGCTTTGAATGCTTCCCTAACTCCATCTTGACTTTCACGGTTTTCCTTTTAATGCTTCATTCGCCTCGAGCCCTGAGAAGATCTCCTCTGATACACTTCGCCGCTACACTGATACTCTTTGACATGCATTCTGACTTCATATATGCTCTAATACTCTTTAACATCTGAACTGGGTCTCTCTCTGTCTTCTAATACGTTCAAAACTGAAAAATCGAGCTTTTTCTGCCTCTTTCGGTGTAAAAATGGCTAAGGAATCAAAAGATTCCCTAAAGATTCTCCAATTTGGCCTATTTTCCATAGCGATGCGCAATTAGCGCTGCACGCTAATCGCACATCGAAAACTGCCTCCGTTTTTCATTTTGGGCTTCCGAAGCTTGATTTTTGCACTTGCGCGATTTTCCGTTTTATTTTTCTGCTAATGTCAGCATGACGTCAGTGGTACGGCGGATGATGTCAGCATGACATCAGCAGTGGGGTCCTCTGGTACGGATGTGACGTCAACATGCTAACGTCAGCAGGGTGACGTGGCAGTACGGTGGGGTGATGACGTGGTGGGACACGGTGGCAGGGTGACGTGGGCCAGGTGCAGGC
>APFE031545414.1:27059-38971 GCA_000404065.3 Pinus taeda | reverse complement strand
AGTTGGGCTCCTTTGATTCTCTACCTATCTAAGAATCTACCAAGATTAAGCTGTTTGGCCAGATTATTCATTCTCTATATTCTAAAACAGGAAATTGAAACCTAAGGAGACCAAGATTAAGATGTTTGGACCTCCCTTCAGCTGAAAATTCTACAAAAATGGAACACTCTTCAAAATTGGAATGCAGCAGTTGAACTTAGTTCAGAACACTTTCATGGCCTCTTTCTTTGGTGTCTGTTTAGCAAATATGGAGCATTGCCGCATGCAAAGTATGACATATTTGGCCTGTAAAAATGTCAATCATGAAATATGAGTAACCTGCTGCAGTAGGAGGCTAACAGTAGGTATCCAAAAATAAATGAAAATGGTGACTTACTAGTAGAAGTGTGGTGTTCTTTTTTTTAAAGGTGTTTTTTATTTACCGAAATTTCATCCCATGTTTTTTGATGATTTTAATTGCAACCCCTTAAAATATGTAGCAAAGTTCTATTGAATACTCCCTTTACCCATCTATCTATGCATGAAATGTTTCAGAACTCTTCAACTTTGTGTTCATATTCTATGAAAATTACAAAGCGCCTTCCTAAGACCTAGAATTTGTAAAGGTAATTAAGATTGTTAAAGTTACATAAACAACATGGATATTATGCTAAACCTTACCACAATATAATTGTTCTTTCAATTATAATTATATATTTCTGATTCTAAAGGAAGGGACAACCTACATGGATCACGATGGATAGGAGGAAGACATAACTAATGTGAAAACTGAGAGGGGGATTTGATAAAATTCATATATATATTGATTATCTAACTTCACCCTTGGTGCGATGGATTAACTACCTAAAGTACTAATAGTTATGAAGGAATGTGCAGAGTGGTACCAAACTTCTCAAAGGTGTGTGAAGCTTCCTAGTAGAGTATTTTTTAAATTTAGTTAGAAGATTCTAATATAAATTGATGGAAATCCATGAAAAGTTTCTTTCAAAGACGCTAACATGTGAAAGAAAACCAAAAGGAAAACAAGCATGGAAACAAGGAGTCATGGACAAGATAAAAATATTGCAAGAGATAGAGGGTAGTGTGAACAATACAATAGAAGAGATAGAAAAGAAAAAAATATTTAAGGAAATAGGATAAAAAATCACATGGTCCAACAACGAGTTCAGAGAGCATAGAAAAAATGAATAGACATTAATAATTAACAGAAAGGAAAAATGAGAGGGTGGTGAGAGAAGAATCTGGAACCTTGCATATGAAGGAGAGTGGTATTCACAACCTCTAAAGTGAAGTCCATAGAAGCTTGAGAGAAGTTTGCCTTAAGTCATCAGTTTTGGCTTGGGGGTGCCGAGCTACAAGAAGCTTGTTCTACAACTATATCTACAATTGGGTGGAGATTGGATCTACCTTCTTTAATTTCTAGTTTATCTAAGTGATTCATATATTTTTCCTAAATTCCCTATTTATGGAATGAATCCTTATTTTCTATAATCTTGGACTAATATGAATGTGGAAATGCTAAACAAAACATTGTTGTGAGCTTTGATTGAATATGTAATAGTAAAGAGCTAGGTGTATTTGAATGATACTTGAAGGATAACTAACACTTCTTTTGGGAATGGATGTTGTATGATAAGATAAGATTTCACATATGTTTCTTGTGATAAATAGGTGTTACCTACTCATGAAATGGAAATAGTAGAGTTGGATGTAATGATTGTAAATGGCCCTTACTTCCTTGAAAGTGGAATCACTATATTATTAAGCCTAGTTATAAAGAGTATATTTGGAAATCGATTGTCATGATTTTGTGAATGTGTAAAAGTAACAAGTTGAATGATGTGATACTTCATTTCTATTTGAAGTGTAACATTGATTTGAATGATTGTCATGGTTTTCTATGTATGTTTTAATGATGATATGGACAAACATATTTTTTTCCTAGTTAATAACCAGTAATCTCTTGATAAATACATGTGTTATGCAAAGGTAATCCTCCGTAGTGGGTTTCTAGAGAAAGTTGTGAGATATGTAATTTTGAGTGGAATGCATATGATTATTTGATCCTAAGAATCCTCTTATTTCTATAAGAGTAGTTTTCCTTCCTCAAGCTATTTATGGGATGAAATAATTATGATTGTCACCATGTTAAGAGTGAGAGGACAAGGAGGTCATTCTCTGTTTGAAGAGACCTTATCTCTTTGGAGATAAGATAGGATATCAACTTCTCCATGTGCAGTTAATAGAAGTTTGGGGTGTAGAGTTGAAATCCTAAGGGATCGAGAAGGATCTCTTTAGCTGGGTGATGTTAAGAATTTTCCCATTGGCCTTCTTCCAATATTTTTGAAGAAGAATTATGGATGAAATTTTTGTCTACAATATGGCTCTTAGATCTTGTCGAGATTACTATTCATTCAAAATCCTTTAAGGTTGTTTTTAGACGAGCAAGATTCATTTTTTCATATCTTAGAATATGTAAGGTGGCCTTATCAGAGCTTAGATAAATTTAAATATTGATACCTCTATGATTCTAGGATCAAATGGCTAAAGTTTGAGATATTTAGGCTAGATGCATATAGCTTGGTCCCTATTCTCATGACCATAAGTATATCCAATAAAAAGTTTGTATAAAAGGGTTATCGAGCTGTCAAGTCATAAGTATTGCGGTATGAGTCTATTGATGCTTGGGTTATCACAATTTTGTTAAATGAGAATTATAACAAACTGCTTTATACAAATAGATCCCAATGGTTTTATTGAATGATAGGGATAGTTACATCACTTATTGTCTATCATTGACCAGTCTGGAAATTCATAAACATAGCATGACATTATGGAATTTGAAGTTTAAAATAGTTAGCCCTAGGACCTAGTCATATGGTACGACATAGGTTCATGAGGAGTAGACTAGGCAGAAGGGATATTGGGCCTTCAAATAATACATACAAACCTTTCTAAATTAAATTATTAAGCGAATGAGATTGATATTGTTTGGTGGAAACACCCCTTAATGCAAATACAATCCATAGTTCCATTGATTAATGGGATGTTTAGGAACCATGAAGAGACATGTTGGGTAATATCTATTGGGTTATTTAGGCCCTTATATTAGGAATTTATTCCCAATACTATCAACTTGAGTAATAGATCTAATATGGTAGAAGAAGACACGGTATTGACATGTTAGCCATGTGGCATGAATGTATTTTTAATGTGGCACTAATATGGCGATACATGTCATGATAACATATCATGGCATAACGTCTTGGTGATCTAGCATACTTACATGGATGTGTTTTGGAAATTCCACTTGGAAAGCTGATGAAGAGTTAAGGTGCTAACATGTTGTTGTCATGATACTAATGTGGCATGGATTAGACACCATGTTGGTTTCTAGGTGGATATTATACTAGAAATGATGTGGCTATTTTGCCATAAACTTCTTACCTTATCAAATATCGAGCCATCGGCCCATTGTTAGGTCAAATATTGGGCCATAGATCATTAGTATATTTTGCATTAGGTCATTGATCTATTGGATATCATCCGTCAACCATTTGTATATATAGAATTTTGTTATATACCTAAGAAACGATTGGTGAGCCAATAGATCGAAAATAACTAATGAAGCTACGACCTATCAAATTGCAGTGCCTCTCAGGTTAGGACAATAAGAGGGTACGATAGTCATGAAACATTATGGCCTAACTCTTGATAGTCAATTTGTCAAGTTGGCTATGCCTTCCACAAAGTTTAGAAAGGCGGAGCCACATTGAAGTACCAACTTAAGGTGGAATAAGGAGAACATTTGAAAGGGGAACAACTGCCTATCCAGAACATCTTCTTTTTATGATTTTTAAATTATTGGAAAAATATTGACGAGTTAAATGTATAGAGCTATCAAAAATGAATTTTGACGAGTTTTTAGAAAGAGAAGTGTTTAGTCAGCCCATATTCATAAATAATATTTAAGGTTAGATCTAGATAAAGGAAAAAACCCTAATATGGGATTAGGGATGTTGGGAACATAAAATAAATGTACTAATAAAACTAGTGTCCCTAGCTAGAATTATTCTCCTTCGTATCCTAAGGTGCAACTTTCCAAAGAACATGCTTGTTTCTTATTTCCCATTTATGGTCATTTTATAGGGCATGAAGATGTACATCTTACTGAATCTTTCAGATTACATGGATAGGTGGTCACATCTCTTTGTATATATTAGTAAACTTCCTACAATGTCCATACAAATTATTTCCCAAGGATGAATAGGTACATGTAAAGGATGGTAGAAGCCCTATTTCTTATTACTAGGCTTTTTGGTACAATATATCGTACATTCCCTTATGAACCTAGCTACATTTAATTGCACTCTAGGTAAGTAAACATACCTATACAAATTGGCAATTGCCTTACCTACACAAGAATTCCCTAAAACATTAGGGTTGTGAACCTTTATTATTAGTAATAGTCAGTAAACTTTAAGAAAGTGTGACCTAGCCAACTTGTAGAGTAACCCATTCTACAAATTATAGTCAATTGCATTATCTCCATTATCTTCGTGAGTTTACCTCTGTAACTTTTGAAACACCTCCTTGAAGTCGTCATACTATGCATATGCCTCTTTGTATACATCATGAGTGAAATTTCGAATGTGTTTCATATTTCCTAAATCTATAATTTTTTATCTTAGTGCCATCAGAAGCACATTGGCCAAGTTGTTTATTCATCCCTTCTTCCTCTTAATTAATAAATGAAACTACCATAAAGAATTGATCCACTTGCAATGCCTAGTCTATTGTAACTTACTGTGGGTTTATAGGTGTTTTATTGGCTAGGGATCAATTTAGGTTACTATCAACTTCTGAATTTGATAATGTTTTCAATTTTTGATAGATTTCACCAAGGCATATAGTTCCTTGTCATAAGTAGTCCAGTTCAAGACTTCTACACGATATACTTTAGAATGGTGGCATAAAATCCTTCCTATTCGATTTCCTTAGAATAGGCACTTGAACTAACCTCCATTTCAAAGGGTTGTTGCAAGTTTGGTAATGAAAGAGATAATGATTGAATGATTTTATTCCTTAACTCTTTGAAGGCCCTTTGTTGACCCTTTTGCCACTAAAAACTATTGAAAGTCATTGTTATGGCATGTAGTGGTGTGTCTACTTATAAAATTGAAGTTATAAATTTTTTAGATATTGTGTTGTCAAAAGAAACTCCTAACCACTAAATCAATCATTGGAATTGTCTACTTCATGATGACCTCCATCTTCTCCCCCAATATCATAGCCTAACTATGCTAAATATTTTTGTGAAAAATTACATTTACTAAGAGTTTTCAGTAGCTAGTGCTTATTCAATGTCTCTAATTCATGCACGAAATATGTTATGTTCTCCTTCGACATGGTAGTGTATACCATTACATCATCTAAGAAAACAATAATAACTGAATGTAGATATGGGTGTAGTATAGCATTCACAAATCCCATGAACACAGTTATTACATTACATAATCCAAATGACATGGCTGACCACTCATATAACCCTTGCACGATTTTGAAGAAATATTCCAGATATCTTCTTCTTTGACTCAAACATGGTGATATGATAATTTTAAATCTAGCTTGGTCAATTATTTTTCACCCTATAATTGGTCCAAAAATTCATCAATCCTAGGTAGGGAACACCTCTTCTTGTGTATTGTTATTACTTCCCTATAATCAATGCAAATTGTCCATGTCTCATTCTTCATTTGAAAAATTATAATGGAAGTCCCACATGGCGAGGTACTTCATTAAATAACACCGTGCCCTAACTATTGTTGTAACTTATTCTTCACCTCATTTGATTATATGATGGGATCCATGTATATCTAGATATATGGAAATGGATATTTTGGAAGTATTTGGATCTTTTTAACTGATATGTAAACTATTTTGAATATTCCACTCAGTAATTTTATCACACATATTTAATAAATTATTCTTAAAAACCCAAAATCTATACTATACCAATTTATTTCTCTTTAGATTTTTGTATATATAAATTTGTATTTATTGCATATGCATGTAGATTATTGTTATAGATGAAATAAAAAGCAGCCAAAAAAATCACAAATTGTGATTTCACACAACATTTTACTTCGGAAGCCTTTTTGTGACAAAACCCAAATGAATGGTGAGATCGCTCTAGTCTCTTTCTCTAAATAAAATATGGCTATGAGTATAAGGAAGCAGGGCCTATGATCCATTGGCTACTACAATACACAGTTCTTCTCTATGTTCTATGTCCCTATCACTCTCGTTTATTCTTCTTGTCTATAGAATAAGTTCACTAGAAAAGAATGGATCCCCATTTCCCTCTTCTGATCCGATTATAACACAACTCGATAGCCTACTAGTGATTAGGTTTGACTCTCTCAACTCTAAACCATAGTTACAATATGGAATCTTCTAGATTCATCCTTGTCATGATCATGTCGATAACCCCTTTTCCTCTAGTAATGGGGGCTGATGTGGCATCCCCTCAAATTATGGCGGACATATTAGGAAGGTCAACTTCCAAGTGGTATAAATTTTGGTTACAAATTTCGAATGAGGTGATTTTTGCAATATTGGGAAAGTAGCTATATTTACAATGGGAAAATTTTTGTCTTTAAAGTGGAATTTTTTTACTATAAAGGAATGTCATTTGATATCTATAAATGCTCCCAAATGGTTTCATACCCAAAATCTCCAAATTGGGTTCCACTGGTAAAAGTGGTCCTATGATTTGGTTCATCCTCTTTTTCCACTATGAAAGCATTTATGTTAATGAAAAACAATATAATGATAAACAAATTTGGATCATCCACTTCCCTCTTGGGTGGAAACACTTTCGGTGTGTATAAATCTCCCCTATGCACTTATATTAACTCTTCTAGGTGTTTTCTTTATTACTTAGTGCACCCCTCTAGGGATATCTTAGCTCTTGTTGACTCATATACATTGTATTTTTCTCTTAAAAATAATAAAACATATTTCTTCATAATACTAATCAATTTCTTGGCTTGGTTGGAACTTACCAACAAAATTTCACTTTTCCTTATGCAAATTAGTGATGAAGTGCTTTCCATCCTTGATGGGGAAGTATTGGTTGTCGCTCCACACAAATATTGCATTCTACATGTGCATACAGGGACCCACAAACATGAATCCACATATGACAAGCAAAACGATATCCAATTCTACATCATCAATATATTCAACATTGGTAACAACTTTAGTTTTACACTATTTTATTACCTTGAATTATACACTCTTATTTACGCATCCCAATGGATATGGTGTAGGATGGTATTGAACCTATAATCCTAATCTATTGATTATCCTCTCCTTAATTGTATTATCCTATGATATTGAGTCGAATAGATCATAAATTTTTGTGTTGATCTATATCATTATATGAGGTAATTTGGTCATCCCATTCTCTTCTTCTTGTTGAAGGCTAATTAGATTCACCCCATTCTATACTGACATATAGAAAATGTTCTTATCCATGTACAATATGCTTTCCACTTGATTTCTCAAATTTGTGACTATGACATTTTTCTTGTTCTTGTCCTTCTTCTAGTTCTTCCATTTGAGTTTTGGATGTAATTTTTTTCACTACACATTTTTGTTAACATGAATGTTATAGAGGCTATAATGATAGCTAGGATCTTTGCAATGGTGTGCTATTATTTCTCTATTCTTTTCCTGCTCACTCTTATGCTTCATTTTCCCTTATTTGAAAGTTTCCTCATGTTCCTTTTCTTTGAATGACTCGACTACCCTTTCTTCCATCCTATGTTTTCCAAGTATTCACTTAAGAAAAGCCTCATTCACTACTCTAGATTTGAATAACATTATCACTTCTTTCACAAATGCATATGTAGACCTCGTAGATACTTAAATATGTTTAGATTCATGGGATATATACCCAAAATTATTTCCATATTCTTGAATTCTATGGTGTACTCCTATACAATTTGCCCTACCTTTACTTGAAATAATGCCATTAGATCCACTAGTCGTTCACATACCCAATAGGGTGAAATTGGTACTATGTGATAGTTTTACAATCTACCACTTAATTACTAGACAATCCCCCTCTAGCTTCATTGTTTCCATATCACTTTGCTACCATGTCAAGGAATGTGCTTCTAATTACATATGACAAAATGAAACTTCTTTCTCCTCATGAATTTGGTGAACACTGAAGGAAAACTCTAACTATTGCAACTGGTGATTTATCTATCAAAGCAATGATTTTACTTTGACATGACTTGACATCCTCCCTTGCTACCATCTTGAAGAGAAATTGTGAATGGTTCATGGAACTCAAACTTAGCTATTTTATTTTTCTATTTCTTGAATTCCTTCTATGGTTAATCATGATATTTTGCTTTATCCTATGGTTTAATCTCTACGACGGGTGTTATAGGTTAGGGTTTCCATGATTTTGTTGACATTACAATTTATATTTGAAACATGTTCTACCAGGAATGCAAGCCCCTTCTTTGTTAAATCCATGTCATAATAAATTCATTAAAGTAATTTCAAATCTATACTATGAAGGGATAATTCCTTTAAATTCCTATTCTTTTATTACCTGTTTTAGTTGTTTATGCATGCAATAGATTAAATGAGGAAAATAGGAAATAATGGATTGCAATGACACACAATTTAAAAGGAAACACCAATATATGTCTAGCAAACCATTTTAGGATGAAACCAATGTGGAACATGAGACTTCTTTGCTGTCTTTTGTCCAAATGGAAATGATGCAAATACAGAGGACTAGGGAGTTCCTATGGAGTTTATTAGGATCTGTGCCTCATGGGCTACTATAGAAAACAAGCCCCATTTGTTATGATCTCTCCCTATATACACAAAGATAGTCTTATCTACTATGGAAAAACATTCATGAAAATAAAATGGAACCCCTTTCCTTCTAGTGACATTATTATAACATAGCTTGATAGCTAACTAGCAGTTAAATTCGACCCATTTGACCCTAAACAGGAGTTGTAACCTATGCTTTCTAGATTCACATTCATAATATCCATGTGATTATCCATTTTCTATAAGTAACATGGGTTGACATGGCACACTATTCAATTATCTTCGTCAATGATGATAGGTCAACTTCCAAGAGTCATAAATTTCAAGATTCAATGATGTATATAATAGTGCTAATGCGTGTGATTCTTAAGATGTAAACTTTACCCACAAATAACATTACTTAAGGCTACAAACTAGCCCCAAAAGGTTTTTGATCTCAATTCTCTAAGTTGGTCCCCACTACTAAAAGTAATCTTGAAAGTTAACTCATTTTTTTTATCTTGAGAGCATTGATATGGATGAAGAACAATACAATGATATAATATGGATCCAAAAAAATTCAAGGATCACCTAGTTCTAAAGTACCATATTTTCCTACACATGTGCATTTGGACATACATGGATTTATTGGATATATCTTCATTGGGAGCCACATGTTGATATACTCTCAAAATTTAGTAGAAATAGAAGAAGAGGAATAAGTGGGAGTTTGGGTCTAAACATTCTCCACAACATTACCTTAGAAAGGGTGGTCGTACCTCCCGGGAAAAAAAGACATTTCAAGGGTAATTAACCTCAATATAACGAACCAAACTTAGAGGTAAATAAGATGGAAAATATGTTTTCTTTAATATTATAATAGTTAGTATTGATGGGTAAGACCATTTTGTATGACAAATACAAAGATAATATCGCAAGGTGTGTGTGTGTGTGTATATATAGTGAGGTAATGTGAGTCCTTAGATTACTAGGATACATAATACATGGTTCGAGTAGTCATGACCTAGGATAGTCATCAAAACCACCCAAGGATCACACTTGAATTGGCCCACACTGGCCCTTAGCATGGTTGGATTTTTACCTATAGAGTTTCAAACCAGTGGCCTTTACGAGAAAGATATATATATATTATATATATAATATATATATATATATATATATATATATATATATATATTATATATTAAAATATTAAATTATAAATATATTTAATGTAAGTCATCAAATATTATTGTGGCATGTAAGAAATATTGTAGCTTCATGGAGTTTCTGGAATTGACATTGATGCATTTTTTATTGACATATTCCTCATCTAGTATTAAATAAGATATTCCATAAGAAAGTGATTTCCATCTCTAATTCTTTTAGTGTTATGAAGATGAAAAATTCATTTACGTTAAAGATTTTTGGGAACTATTAAATACGAGATTTTATTATGAAATTAATGAGAATTTTTATTTTATTTTGATATTATTAGTTTTCTTATTTTCCCTAATTAGAACAAAAATATACATGCTTAATATTTTAATTTATTATATCCTTATATTTATATAAAACAAATTACATCTAAACTAGTATTATACTATTTTTAGGTAAGTTAGGAGTTTATTGATTTTGATGATAATGACAATTAATATTTACTAAGATTAAATTGTTTTATCTTATATTAAGAACCCAAAGGATTACTTGGAATTATTTATAAAAAAAATGAAGAATTCAAAGATCACCATAGTTTTATTGGGTTAAAATGTTATGAATATTGGTTGTGTGAAAAAACATTTAAAAATCATATTTTTTTCATGATACAAAATACATTCAAACAAAAAGTAATTTTCATTTTTAATTCTCTTAGTGTCATAAAGGTGATATACTCTTTGATCCCAAGGTATTTTGGGAGTTGAGAAACATCCATTTTCACTATGGCACCCATTAGAATTAGTTGATCGAGAGAGAGAGGCATTTTTGAGGCATTTTTGATCTTTCAGTTATTTGTTCATCAACTTCTAATAATATCTTAATTTTCTTCTTCCCTCGAACTCTTTGTTGCACTACATTCTCTCAAAGTATCATGTAATAATACCTTTAATAGTATCCTTATTAATCTATTTCTTATTTCCAATGGTTTTTTGAAGAGTGGGAATCTTTATGCCATCCCACCTTGAGTCAAATATAGTTTTGGATTAATCTTAAAAGAATTGTAAAGTCTCTTTCCTTCCATGTTATTTATCTTATTCTTATAAGTAGACATGCATTCATAGCTATGCATTCAATGTAGGAAGGACTTGCTTCAATGAGGAGGATAAAATAGGATGTGTCTCCCTCAATTCAAATTATAAGTTATAATTATTTTTTTGATATTTTTCCACAATCCATCTATATCAAAATAACGTGATTAATGAGAGTGTCAAGGAGAATTTTTTCTTATGCCATATCCTAAGGTGCACCAAATAAAAATTGGTTTCAAGCCCCATTATAAGCATTCACCATCCAAATAAAAATTATTTTGAAGCCCTATTATAAGCTTTTGCCATCCATTTACCCTTTTTTGAATGCTTTAATTCTAGTTTACCTTGTAATGAATATCAAACTTCATATATTTGTATAAAGGCTATTTCTGCAAGCTTTAATTGTCATATACCAAGGTACCGTAGGTGATCTTATTGAATTTAACTATTATGACTTCCTTTTGTAAGTAATACCTAATAGTAATAGTATTACTAATAATACCTATAGTATTACTAATAATACCTCAATTGTTACCAGAAGTGATTTCCATAAAAACAATATGATTAACACGAAGATGAATGATGACTTTCCTATTAAAAAGTCGGTTGATACAACTTACCTCTTCCGAATAATAATTTTATCTCCAAATTATATGTAAGAAAAAGTAACCCTTAATTTCAAATTCTAAAACAATTTAATTTCTTCTAAATTATTTAAAAAATTTGTCAACAAAAAATCAAAACATTATATTAAATTTATTATTGCGAAACTTAACCAGCATAGTAAAGTAGTTCATAATTAAATAATACTGTTGGAGT
>APFE031545414.1:0-10519 GCA_000404065.3 Pinus taeda | reverse complement strand
ATGTTTTTTTTTCTATTTATATAATTTATCTTATCCCTTTTGGAGTTTCATTTTTTATTCAGAGAAAATTGTATAACTTAGCATAAAAAAGATGTGTAATTCTTCTCATATTGAACATGAATTTGACTTATAACTTTTAAAACAAATATAATTGAAAATAAGTTATTTTATTGTCCACCACAAATAAAATATTTCAATATCCAACATTAAAATAATTTGATATAGAACTTATATGTATAAGTAAAAAATTAAATTTAAAGTAAAAAATCTCTTACTAGTAATCTATTTAAGGAAAAAAACCATTCTACCTACAGGTGTTTTTTACATTCAAACAAGATAAGATAAAAAATGCTTATTTCACTTATGGGCTCTATTTAGATCCCAGTATGTGTAGTTCCTTTAGTGGTTAATATGGATTTATTGTTGTGATTTCCAACTAGCATAACCGATTGAGGATGGGCCTCATCAGCAAGTCGACCTAGGATCAGACCTCATAGGAGGTGGTTGTGTCCTATGCTAGGGGGAGGAGACATGATAAAAGAATCCAATCAGCTAAGGGTTGGTGTGGCCCAGGTCGGTTGTGATCTCCATGTTGCATTGATGGCTTAGATAGCCCTGGGTCACAACTCCTCAAGCAATAGATCAAGCCTGGAGGATCACAGAAAACTTGACAGATAAGAAAAATGGATTTATTGTTTAGCATTTTTTTTTTGTCTTAGGGAATAAAAAACTTAATTAAGCTCTTAATCGAGTGACATAGGGTTGATATTCAAAATTATCACTAAACTTCTAGGTGAACCCATGCACACTCCAATGTAAAGCCCACAAGACTAATCAAGGGAATTTTAACCTTAACCCACAAACCTCATTGATATTTCATATGATGACCATCATGAATGGTGCTGCCTCCTCGGGATATATTATTATCCACCCCCTTAGGGTATATTAAATTCAAGGACATAGGGGTGTACATTGATCCACTTTATTCTATAGGTGTAGGCATGTGCGCCCAAACAAGTGGTCCACAAGGATAGTTAGGGGGATTTGAACCTTGAACTACATATCATACAAAACTTCATATCACAATGATCATGAATCGAGATACCCTTTATTTTACCTCTTAGAGAATCTTAAATTGAAGGAACTTGGGGTGGATTTTGATCCACTTATGTGTGCATGGGTTAGGAAATTATCTAATATAATCGCTTTACATTCAACCATAGGTTCGATCAATACCTGAAGGTGCCCATATGGCTTTAGGGTAGGCTCTAATCAGAATGGATCCTTTCCCAATGGTGAAAAAATCCTCTCTCTCGAGCATTAAGTACAACTAAGTTTAGCTAATGTTTAACATTAAAAAAAAATAAGAAGAATTTATTTTAGTGTGAATTATAGATAAAATATTTCAATGTTGAGTAAATATTTAGATTTGAGTTATATATAAAGAAAAAGAAATTGAATGAGAAAAAATCTTATACCGGGGAAAGTGGAGGTGTGACAACATAATAAGGGAGAGATGTGTAAGTTGATGTACAATATTTACAACATATATTAATTTAAAAACTAAATATTTTAATGTCATCCATAAATATAATATTTCAATGTTCGCACTTATTGATATATAATATAAGTAATCACTTCAATATTTCTCTCTCTCCTCTCTCTCTCTCTCTTCTCTCTCTCTCTAATTATATATATATTATTAATATATATATATATATATATATATTATATTATATCTTGAAAGAAAAACATTTATTATCAATCTAAAACTTTTGATTTTCATTTCTCAAGTGAAAGGAGATCTGTAAGTTCATCCTTGGTGAACATTGGAGTGGCACTTTAGGTGCCCAGACACAGACATATATTTTTTTTCATTATAGATATATGTATAATTAGTTTTATGGTTATCATACATTCCTCTAAATTCTTTGTTTATCATTTTGACATATCAAATCCCCCTAATTACTCTCATTATTTGATTTGATCTTATGGCCTAATTCCATTATGATAATAGAAAAGAGCTTAGAAAAAAAGCTTCCTAATTTCTCTCATTATTTGATTTGATCTTATGGCCTAATTCCATTATCATGATAGAAAGGAGCTTAAAAGAAAATCTTTTATAAAATTACATAGTCTCACTAGGATTCATGGTTAATAGCATATACTTCCTTCTAAGAGGTCACACCTAATATATTATCATAATATATATGTTAATACAAATTTATGAAATATTATTTTGTGTTGGTTATTCGACATGGACCATATAATATACATCATGTGATACTTAAATATTTACATATGTATACACTAATTTATATTTAACATTTTTTTAAAGAGAAAAAAACATTTTAATATACACAATCTACACCATGAATAAAATATTTCAGAATCTATACTTAGTAAAATATCTCATGGTTATATATATCCATATATATAGATATATAATTTTCCTTATATTTATAAGTATGTTACTCAAGCGAAAAAAGTCTCTAATTTATGCATGGCACCCTTACACATGCATATATATTATAATAACAATATAAAATGCCAATAAAAATGAAATTATAAAATTAGTGTTAGTGAGAGTTTTTATAAAGGTAAATTCGTTTTTCAAAACCAAAAGAGTTTATGCATAACACAATCGCACATACATATATATTATAATAACCCTATAAATTAAATAAACCATAAATACCAATAAAAATGAATCCTTGAAAGCATCTTTGATGAATTATTTTTATAGAAGTAAACTCATTTTCCAAAAGCAAGTGAGATACTCTACATGACATTGGTTATATTGGATACCTATGTTCATACATTCCATTATTTAACATTAAGACATGTAGCATGAACCTTAAAGTCAACTTATTTACTCCCATATTATGTTGTGTGTTGTGAATTATGGAGCATGTGATTTACATTATGTGCTGCATACATATTTACATATCTCTGCGCGCTCGCATATATAGAGGATATTTAACGTGGACTATGATAGAGATGTATAATTTTTTTAACGATTAAAAAAATATAAATATAAATATTTTAAAATTTAGTTTGGCCAGATTTTGTTAGTTAATATATATGATAATAAATTCAGAAAAATATTAACAATATTTTTTAATGTGAGAGATTAAAGCTATAAAATATTTTTTTGTCTTCAACTATATTATATTATTATAAAGTATAGTTAATTTATATATTATTTAACAGTATTGGATAAAGAGATCACTTCAAGAGATGTTGGAGCCCACTTAGATGGATAGACCTCTAAAATAGCTTTGAAGTTGTATGAAGAAGTTTCAAAACAGTCCCTCAAATAATAAGTAATTTCTAGTCAAGTTAGAAACGTAAGGTCAAAGTTACAAAGTTAAATTGGCCAAGGACCTTTTGGAGAAGGATAGTTTAGTGACATTTACAAATGCAACGGAGTGATTAACGGAGTAGCTATATAATGTATCGGGCGAATATAGCAAACAATAGTGCAACAGAAAGAATTTTGGTTGGGGAGTGGTGGAGCCCCCATTACACTTCATCCTGATGGAGGTAGCCTGAAAGTAATTAATGTTGAGTGAAAAAGGGGAGCCTAGGATGACATAAGTCTAGGATGTAAAGGCATAAAAGAGAAGGAAATATTTGCATTTGATTGGTAGAGTTCAAATATGGGAGGTCTCCATAGGAAAAACAAGCCTAAGAAGGCTATCCTAAAAGAATTAAAGGTGTGTGCAAAAATCCATGGTTTGAAAGGGTGCAAAAGAGTTGAAGCATGGGATGATGCAAGCACCGGCCAACATGGTGATACCCATCAGCAACAAATCCCAATAGAATTGCAACCAGGATAGCATGGAGAGCAGTGTAGTGTCAAAGAAATGGTAAGGACCCTTTATATTTTATAAAGAAAATTAATGAAAAAACACAAAGTGCCAAATCCCTTTCTCTCTCCTCTATGGTAGTATATATGGAATAATTTTGTTGGTTGCTGATGATGTTAGCATGAAATATAGGGGGGACAATTGGAATGCAAATTTATCCTTTTTATTAACCTAGCAATCTAAATCCAGGTGACATGTGTCTCCACTCAGATGGCACCATGTGGTGTTGATGACATCAGGATGATGACAACCTGAGAAGATTTATCCTATAATGATTATAAAATGTGAAAGGGAGGATCCTTCAGGATGACTAGGCACTATGCACATTGGCATTGAAAGTTCAACCATGACCTATTCATTGATTGGTCCCTCTATGTAGCGGGTAGTCCCACTAGGACACGTTATCCCAGAGACCTTACACCGGAAGGGAATATAAAGGACATCAAAGGTTCCTCCAAGCTGATAGAGGATTGGGATGAGATGATATCTGATGATAGAAGATAATAACAATAGGAACGAGGCACAGGGAAAATCCATGTTGAGCATATTGTCCTTGAGGCTTTATCCCAGAGAAAAAAGAAGGAAAAAAGGGAAATATGGCTAGGATGATCGGCCGAGGAGACAATTTTTTTTTGACAATTAACAGTTCTGACAAATAGTAAGGCATGCCTAGATCACGATTCTTGTTGTGCTTTCATGTTTTAATGGACTAGGGGCCTTTTGGGATGATTACAATACAAAAGCGCCATGGACATATTAAAAATGCTCAATGCCTTAAGTATCATCCAGTTAGTGGCTATGAGTTAAGCCTTTGGGGATATAACATAAAAACGCCTAATTTGTAGTGTTCTATAAAAAACAATGGGCCTGTGGAGGTAAATATGGAAACACTTTTATTTAAAGCCTTAGGGATTTTGGATTAACAAATCGACAACTGTAATTTTTGTGTATATTCCAAATATAATAAAGCACAAATTTAGAGCTAGATCAAAGGCATGAACAAATTGGTAGCTAATTAATGAGATGGACAAAATAATAGCTAGACTTGGTAGTTCAACCAAATTTGGAGCTTGCCATATTTAGAAAAACCATTACTAAATCATGTAACTCACCAGATTTGAGGAAAAAGATATTTCAACTCAATTATTCTCAGTGAAACAGTAAAGTAGTGATTGAAAACTTGGAGGGAACATTTAGATAACTTGATAGAAGCAAAGAAAGGAAAAAATAAAAGATTCATGCAAGCATTCAAGTGTAAGAGAAGTAATGTTCACTGACCAAAAATATCAGTCCAAAATTCTTTATAAGAAGAATTAAACGTGCAAGGTAAGGAGGTGTGTGCAAGAGAGGAATAATGTTAGTGAGATGGATCGATGCTATTAGCGTGTATGGTGAATTTAACAGTAATAAGGGATTACTAAAGGTGTTTGTAATGTTGTTTTCGGTTAGTGTTTGAAGTGAAAAATTGATTTATCTCTAAAAGAGAATGGCTTCATGAATTGATTATTAAAATTGCACGGGAGACGAATAATTAAGGTCATGCAAGCTGTAGCTTGTAGGTCATGGGTTGTATCCCCTTCCAGTAGTTGCTGGTAAGACATAGGGGTTGTGGCTCCTTAAATTTCGTAGCAACAAATAGTAGCTTACCTTGTGAAGTAATTGAGGAAAATTCGAAAGAATTTGTGTGTCCTCATTGGGTTACTTACATTTGATCTTGCCATGATCATATGAATTAATTGTTACAAAGGTCATTGGTGTCCTAGTATCATTGCAAGTAAAAGAAAATTGTAAAACTCCTGCAATACTTATTCACTCCCTGCTCTCAGCATTGTCCTGGTTTCTAACATTATATACCATTAGGTTAGCAGGAAACACTATAATGAATAAGAAATCATCTTGAGTCCATTGTGTCTTCGCATTACATGTGTCTTTTATAAATGAGGTATTTTCTTGCATTTCTTATATTATGATGTGTTTGGGTGACTAGACTTTACCATTACATAATTCTATACAAATGATTGAATTCACATTTAGAGTGTAATATGATTCAAATTGGTGGCTATCAACCTCTTCCATTGAATCAACATAGTCAATATTTTATTTTACCATTCATGTGCTACAAGTCTGTGGTTTTAACAAACCATGGGAATCAACCATCATATTAACAATGGTAATTACCCATGGTATCCACCCACAAAATTCAACAAGGTACTTAGTCATGGTATTTAATGATAAAATAAATAAATGAAAAGATATGAATCAAGATAGCGAGGAACCATAAATAATATAAATAATGGGCCTTCCCTTTTGTAAAATCCATTGAAGTCTCTCATGTTGTATTCGTTTTATATTTTACCATTTAATAAAAGAATTAAGTTATTTATCTTATTATTTATTATCCATGATTTTTTATGCACTTGTGATGTATACTTTTTTTCATACATAATCTCATTATTCATGCAACTGATATTAGTGGTATCAAAACATTTTGTTCCCTTCCATTTATGAATGTATGTCCTTGATGAAGTCATGGTATAGGCAGTTGGATATAAATCTAGTATGATGTAAGAACAATCCCTCTCAGTATCCTAAGTGACTTCGCAGGGTGAGAGGAAAGATAAATATTGCATCAAGAAATCCTATAAAATTGTTGTTTGAGGAAGCACTCACGTGATAATAGAATGAGATGATGGAGAATTTTACCTAGATCCTTTGATGATTACTAATAGTGGTTAAGCAACATTCAATAACTTTGATATACACTTATTTAAAGGCCAAATATATGTGGACCCTTTTTGGAACTGGTTAAAACTATTAAAGGGATATTACTCTATGAAAAAATTTTCCAATAATGAAAAGCTCAAATTTTCACTCTTTAATCCTAACCCCATGTAAAATATTTGTGGGAGGGTTACTTGTAGAGCCACAATGAAGATAATTCTACAATATCGAAGGCAGGAGTTCCACTTGCAGATTTTTTGTTTAAGCCTTCAAGAAGGTGTTATATCATATGAGTAGTATGCTTACTAGTACATGAATTCATTAACTCTATGATACGATAGAGACTAAAAAAATAGTGGATTCACTATTACAACCCATACACTTAAACCAAATTATGGTATAAGATTGATGTATAAAATACTATGGATATTCTACTAGATAGTTCATCATGAGATATTAATTAAAATAAATTGAAATCTATAGTATGAAAGGTTAATTGTTTTATATATGTTACTACTAACTTCTATTGTTTATGCATCTAATATATCAAATGTGGATAATAGCTAACATTGAATTACAATCACACGCCAATCACAATGAACATCCAAATGTGATTTTGGAAACCCTTTTAGTTGAAAATCCATTTGTAATGTGACAATTCTCTTCTCTCTTGTGACTGAATGGAATTGATGCACATACAAAGGAGTAAGCACTCTCTTTGTGATTACCTAATATTTGTAGCTTTCGGGTTGGTTTGAAACAAAAAATCCCTTTATTATGCTTCCTCATTATCCACATTGAGCTAATTTTCACTAATATGAAGCAAAATGTATGAAGATATAATTGAACCAAATATCACTACTAGGGGTTAACATTAACCCATTCAACCATCATCATAATGTACAACTCAATCATTATAATGTCTTCTTCATAGTACCAATATATATAACACCTTTTCCATCAGTAATCAGTTATTATGTGGCATCCTCTTGAACTATACTGTCAACCATGATAGGTGAATTTTTGGGAGGCATAACATTTGCACTCGATGTCCAATTGGAATATTCATTAGACAATTGGAAAGGTGTCTATGTGTAGAATAGTATCACATAGTGTGATGCTTGATATGAAAAGTTTGTCTCCCAAGGAAAAATTTAATGCCTCAAGGCCTTGGATGGTTTTTTACACCAATTATCCAAACTCAATACTACCACTAAAACTACTCCTACAAGCTTATTTATTTGATGTTTCCACCCCAAAATCATCAAGATGGATGAAAATAATATAATGATCCCATATTGATATTAAATTCCCTTTTTGGGAGGATTTTTGTACCATTTCGTTTTACCTATAAGATATCATTTCAACCCATTATACCAATGGGTACACTGTCCTATGTTGCAGTTCTTGGCCTCTTCTAGAAACTACATCCTTTGTCAACCTTTCCTAAGCATCTAGTGCTAAATCCTCTTTGGATGGTAGAACCTGCTCCTCTTCTTGGTCCAACATTGAAGGATCATAGAGTTTGATATTTTCAACATTCCCCACTGAGTAAATGCGCATATGTTTTTGTAGCATAAGTCTATAGGGATTATCTACCACTTTTTCTAGTATCTTAAAATGACCATATAATAGATCCTTTATTTTACTACTAGTAATATATATCCTCTCCATGTTTAACTATAAACATAATTTATCTCCCACTTTAAATAACTTCTATTTTCTAAGTTAATCATGCCTAGTCTTGTATTTTTCTATGACCTTTTTAGTGTATCCTAAAATTGCATATGGACCTTACTAATCTTCTTAACCAACTTCTCCTCCCCTGAACCATCACTTATGATATCCTCCTTATCTACTCCTTCCTCTCCATATGTGTTATCCCAAGGTGAAGGCGGTAGGTATCCAAAAAAAATTCAAATGGGAACTTACTAGTAGAAGTGTGGTGTGCTTTGCTTTAAAGGTGTTTTTTATTTATAGAAATTTCATCCCATGTTCTTAGATGCTTTTAATTGCAGCCCCTTAAAATTTGTACCAAATTTCTATAGAATACTCTTGTTTCCCCATTTGTCTATGGATGAAAGGTCTGATAACTCTTCAAATTTGTGTTCATATTCTCCGACAATTACAAGGCCCCTTCTTAAGCCCTAGAATTTGTAAAGGTAATTAAGATTGTTAAAGTTGCATAAACAACATGTATATTATGCTAAACTTTACCATGATGTAATTACTATTTTAATTATAATTATATATTTTTGGAGCTAAAGGAAAGGACAACCTACATGGATCACTATGCATAGGAGGGAAACATAACTAAGGGAAAAATTGAGAGGGGGATTAGATAAAATTCATATATAATTTGATTATCTAACTTCACCCTTGATGCAATAGATTAACTACCTAAAGTACAAATAGTTATGAAGAAATGTGGAGAGTGGTACCAAACTTCTCAAAGTTATGGGAGGCTTCCTAGTAGATTCTTTTATAAATTTAATTAGAAGATTATAATCTAAATTGATGGATATCCATGAAAAATGTCTTCCAAAGATGCTAACATGTGAAAAAAAACCATAAGGAAAAGAACCTTGGAAATGAGGATTCATATACAAGTTAACACTCTTGCACAAGATAGAGGGCACTATGAAGAGTATAATAGAATAGATATAAGAGAAACAAAAATTGAAGGAAATAATATAAAAATTCATGTGGTCAAACAATGAATTCTGAGAGCATGGAAAAAAAGGAACAGACATTAATAATTGACATATAGTAAAAGAAAAAGGGGGATGAGAGAAGACTCTAGAACTTTGTATATGTAGGAGAGTGATATTCACATCCTCTATAGTGAACTTTGTAGAAGATTGATTGAATTTTCCCTTAAGGCATTAGTTTTGGCCTGCGGGTGTCGATCTACAAGAAACTTGTTCTGTAGCTATACCTACAATTAGGTGGAGATTGGCTCTACCTTCTTTAATTTCTAATGTATTTAAGTGATTCATATAACTTTTCCTGAATTCTCTATTTATTGAATGAATCCTTATTTTCTATCATCTTGGACTACTATGAATGTGGCAATGATAAACAAAAATTTGTTGTGATGTTTGATTGTATATCTAATAGTAAAGAGCTAGGTGTATTCGAATGGTACTTGAAGGATAACTAACACATCTTTTAGGAACAAATTTTGTATGATAAGATAAGATTTCACATATGTTTCTTGTGATAAATAGGTGTTACCTATCCATGAAATGAAAATAGTAGAATTGGATGTAATGATTGTAAATGGACCATACCTCCTTGAAAGTGGCATCACTACATTATTAAGCCTAGTTATAAAGAATATATTTGGAAATTTATTGTCATCATTTTGTGAATGTGTAAAAGTAATAAGTTGAAAGATGTCATACTTAATTTCTATGTAGAGTGTAATGATGATCTGAACGATTGTGATGATTTTCCATGTGTGTTGTAATGATGATATGGAAAAACACGTTTTTTTTCCTAATTAATAACAAATACTCTCTTGATAAATACATGTGTTATGCAAATGTAATCCACTGTAGTGGGTTTCTAGATAAATTTGTGAGACATATAAGTTTGAGTGGAATACATATGATGATCCAATCCTAAGAATCCTCTTGTTTTCTGTTAGAGTAGTTTTCCTTCCTCAGGCTAGTTATGGGTTATAATAATTATGATTATCACCATGTTAATAGTGAGAGGACAAGGAGGTCAATATTTGTTTGAAGGGACCTTATCTCTTCAGATATAAGCTAGAATATTGGCTTCTCTATGTGCAATTAGTAGAAGTTTCGGGTGCAAATTTGCAATACTAAGGGAACAAGAAGGAGCTCTTTAGCTCAGTGATGTCAAGAATTTTCCCATCGGCCTTCTTCCAATATTTTATTAGAATCTTTTGTCTATAA
>APFE031545373.1:81562-109347 GCA_000404065.3 Pinus taeda | reverse complement strand
TCTTTTGGAATCAAGAAATGGATGTTAGAATCCAAATAAATAATACAAATAATTGGTTAGAAAACAAATAAACAAGAGAGGCTTGAAGAGAAATGATGTATCTTGGTTTCGATTAGTAGTCATTCTTTAGATTTCTTATGTACCATTTTAGTTGATGGATGTTTGATTTATTAGTGTCTTCACTAGTCATTTAACATCTAAATTAATGTCCTTGTAGAATCTCAATTATGTCCTTTAATTTTAATTATTTCTCTCTTTATTGTTTTTTGTTTTTATACTCTTCAACCAAATTCATAATATGTCCCTAAATGGATCCAAGAAGCAAGTTGCAACTCACCATAAAATAAAAATTGAGTCTCAAATGGGAAAAAAGTTTATTTCGTTGGACTCCAACCACTTGGTTAGAGGTAAAGTAACCCCCCCTCATAGGATTCCATAGGACAAAAAATGGTTTATATAAGGATACTCGGAGCTAGGATTTTGTTTAGTAAATATCAATGAAAATTTTACATAGGGGGTGCATTTTCAAATGCATTATCATGAGTGATTGTGGGTAACATGCTTGCATGAACCTTGGCCAAGAAAAAATGCTAGAGTTTACGAAATTCGTTTCTACTCCTCAATTTGATTTTCATACCCCTAGACCAAATTCAAAATGTGTCTTTGAATGGTTCTTGGAAGTGAGTTGCAACTCGCCATAAAATTCAAACTACGACTCAGATGAGAAAACCATTTATATTGAACTCTTGGCACCAAGTGAAAATATGAATACCCCATTCCTAGGACTCCATGCATTAAAAATTGGTTTATTTGAGGATCATCAGAGCTACAATTTTAATTAGTAAATATTAATGCGAATTCTGCAAAAGGAGGTGGATTTTTTGAAACATTGGTTTGAGAAATTATGAGTAGTGTGCTCACATGGGACTTGGACAAACATAAATTTTGGATCTTGTAGAACTCATTTGCACAACTTGGTTTAATTTTTAGACGCTAATACCAAATTCACAATTTGTCCCTGAATGTCTCTTGCAAGTGAGTTGCAATTCACCATAAAATTAAAACTGGGAATAGGATAGGAAAGGCATCAATTACATTGCAATCTTAACATTAGGTTATATCTAAGGACATCCCCATCCTAGGACTCCATAGGTTGAAAATTGATTTATTTGTGTATATAAAGAGTCAGGATTTTGTTCAGTAATGATCAATTGAAATTTTGCAGAAGGGGGTGTATTTTGTAAAACACTTGCTTAGGTAATTATGAGTAATGATGGTTTGAGGCTTCTATATCACTTTATTATTTTTCTAGTCATTGAAAAAAATGTTTAAAATCTTGAGAGAGCCTCCCATGTATGTTTCAATTATATTTGACAAATTTGTGGAATGCCATAAGATTAAGTAGTCCTTAGCATTGGTTAAATTTCATATATTAAAAGGGATTGAAACACATTAAAATGAACAAAACATTTATTGTAGACTTTCTTGTGGATTAAAATTTTGCAAGTCATGGGGGAATGGAATTGGCTAAAAGAACTATCAATATTGGAAAGAAAGAGAGGAATGACATTACCTTTATTGACACATCTCAAGTCAAACGATCAAATGGTATTTCATTTCAAGATTCGTTCTCAAATATATTTGTGTGTGCACATGTGTGGACATGCATGCAAGCATATTTTTTGATTTATGTCATATTTGTTTCTTTTTATGTGATGGATAAATTGGGTGGTTCAATAAAAATGAAAAAAAATGACTAGATAGTGTTTTGAAGGATACACGGCAACTAGTTGTGAGTGAATTTTCAAGAATAAATCGCCATATGGAAGAATTTAATCATCTTCAAATCCACTTCATGAGATTCATTAAAAATTCACACATTCAATACAAGACATACTTTCAAGAAGGAAAATTAATTAAACTATTTGTGTAAATTTGGAAATCAAGACAAATGAGATGATCATGAATAATTAGGGTTTTTTAGAAAGGTGGAAGAAACTAAGGTCCAACAACAATAGTAGATGTTAAAGCTAATATAGTCAAAACATGCAAGTTCATAACTGAAAATCTTATCCCAATAATGCATTTTAAAATTTATCTTCTTAATATTGGTAAGGCCAAAATTATGTGAGGGAAATTTGAACGAGAAGGTCACCATTGAGTTCAAAACCAATATTTAAGGTGTAAAATATTTGACTTTATTTTTGAAAATGTGGAGCATTCAAGGACATACGATCCCAAGTATGGGCATATGAGGAACATACTTTAAATCAATGTATATATGAATCTAATGAAGACGAAAGATGGGAACTCATTCATGTCGATAAGTAGGGAAGTTATTATCAAAAGGAGACCATGAATTTTGCACCAATATCTACTAATTTGGTGGTTTTTTATTTGGAATTTTTATGAAATCCCAAAGGGTCATGCATATTCTTCAACAACAACAACCTATACTAATTAATCTTCCTCAATAATCAAAATTGAATCTACCATAAATTTTAAAACTTTAAATTTAAAAGCATTAAATTAACATATATGCAAATTAAAACTAGTAATATAACAATTTTCCATCAAATAAACAAATGCTTCAATTCATAGAACATGTACCACGGAATACACACACACACTCAAAATTGTTTCATTTGTACATAATGGCACAAAAAATCCCATAATGGCTCCAATACACAAAATGTCTCTGAATGGTGACTCATTAAGCACTTCCACTCACTACCATCATTTGCATCTGGATATTGTCAATACTTCTTCTACTAAGAGAAGAAGGAGCTCAAGATCTTTTCTTTTTGGGCATGCATTGTCTCTTTGATGGTTACAGAAAGAAAAAATATTCTCATTATGATTTTTTTAGTGAATTATCACCCTTTACAAACTGATAATTTAACATTAAATCTAATAGAACCTACCATAGATGATACAATCAATCATGAAGGTGTTTCCCTCCTTTATAACTCCAAACTCAGCACTATATTTCCTTGCAACATTTGAAAGAGTAAAAAATGGAATTCAAACAAAAACGCCTAAAATCAATTTACATAACTTGGCTATAGAGAAGGGAAAATTGTCAAAACCATGCATTAAAACAATCTTAGTCATATGTAAATGCATTAGAAAAAAATATTCGTAAGTAACATATATGCTTCGAAATTAATTGCTCAACAATCCACATACTCAAAATAGAATATAGTGTTGAGCATTCCATTCTACCTCTTTTGTATAACTCTCTTATCTCATTAAAGTAATTTGTCTAGATAATTTATTTTGTTAATTGTATCCATTAGTATCTCATGTTATGAATGAGATATGAAGTAGCACACCTTGTGCGAGATCCTTGTAGACATGTTTTGTAGTTGAAATTTTGTACCAATGACTAAGTGGGTATAACAATACACCACTACACATAGTTTATAATCCATGAATACATACCACCAATCTTTCTTTATTTTCCATCTAGTGGAAGATATTCACCCTTTAATAACATTGACCTAGTTGGAAATTCATTAGCTTCATCACCAGTGAATGATGTATTGAGGAATTGGTTCCCTTGCATTCATCATGTCAACCAATAATTAGTGCCACATTCATTCTATTTTGGGAAACAACTGCATATATGTGTCTTAAAAAAATGTTTTGTGGCAAAATGAACATTTCTAGGACTTAATCACATAGTTAAATAAAAAACAAAAATGAAACTCAAATACAATATGAAATATCTATACCTCATTGTATAAGATTAGAGATATTTCCATAATATATTGAAATGGTTGATTCACCCTCCTCTAGTAAGATTGTTTTAAAAATTACATTTTAGTATACTAAAAGTGATATATCATCCCATTCATCAACCCATTCCATTGATTCACAATCATCCCATTCACCGCCACGGTTAAATTGTAGTAAGAAAAGGCTTCATTTGACTTATGCTTTAGTCAAATGGAGAAATTCAAATTTCCACATCAGCAAATGGAGTTGTAGACAACAGGAGTGACATGGCCAAGTCACTTAGTTAAGTTAGTCAATTTGATTTTATGGGAAATAAATAGTGATTTCCATGAGTTGATTGATAAGATCTAGAAATCTAGTGGAGTTATAGTTAGCGAAACACAATTATCTGAGTCCTAGTCCAGAATAGAGTCAGTAGGAGCTCAGTTGATTAGTTGTAACTATTATTAGCTCACTGATCTCTCATTTGACTATTTAATTTACTAAAAATAGACCTAGTCATGCATGGAATGCGAATTTCCTAGTTGAGTGGAGGAAAAGGGAATCAATGTAATCATTATTGTATACTAGTGAGTGCAAGTGAGGCTTTTCTATTGGTAATTGTGAAAGAAAATAGGATCTTTTCTTATTTTTAAGGAGCTAATTTCCTTAGTAAATGTGCAAGGAAATAGGAGGAGAAGGAGGCTTAGATTTGGCTAAATATTCTCTAGAGCAGACTCAAGAGGAAGATATCAATATTGCAGTGTAGGTTGAGCTTCAAGGATTGAAGTTGTCATTGTAATAGATAAATTTTCTCATATGATATAATACAAATAGAGGAGAGCTTTTTCCTCATTAGGTTCCCCAGTAAACATAATATGTTCATTGTGATTGAATGATTGCATGTATTTCTATTGTATGTTTTCCTTTCCGTACATTGAGTAGAAGAAATTTGTGTCTATTTTTTTTTCCTCTGAATTCATTAGTAGAAAGGAAATAGATTATATAGAAAATTTGTGTCTATTTATTTTCTTCAGTGTGGCAACAACATATTTCAATGGATTAAGGCTTGAGTATGCATTTGAGAGCACTTCAAAATTATTCCGAGTACTGGAGTACTGGAGTACAGACAAACTAATATTCCGAAACCAACAACATCAAATTCTCAGAAACTGGCACAATGGAATAAAGACACAACAAAAGGCAAAGAGTATTATCCTATAGGGAGTTAGAGATCATGTGGTTTTGAATTTGCATGGCAAGGAGACTCCATTTGCAATGTGGAAAAATATCCTAAATCTATTCCAAAGAAACAATGATGCCAAGAAATTGGCATTGAGAGATAAGTTGACAAACATTTTTATGGGTAAAAATGAAATTGTTGTTCAATTCCTATCAAAATTCACTCAGGTGAGAGATGAACTTGGGGGAGTTGGAAAAAATCTGCCATCATCTGGACTTGTGAGCTTAACACTCCTTGGCCTTCTAAAATTGAAAAAAATATCAAGATTTAGTTAATGGAAGAGACAAGCTCCCAGAATGGGAGAGACTTTGGTCTGATTTGGTGCAGGACGAGATTAAAAGAAACACTAGAGAAGGTTTCACATCCAAAACTGATGAGGAAGAAAACTTTTCTTTTGAAGGAAAAGGAAAGAAAACCAAAGGTAAGAAGGTTGAAGGCAACGAAAAATCTAGCCAGAACTATGGCAAAAAGAGAGACCTCAGTAAAATTAATTTTTTTTACTGCCATGAGTATGGACACAATGGAACCAAGTTTCCACACAAGAAATCCAGTAAGAATTTTGCAGGAGCAACAAGAGGTGATGCTATCACATCACAATTCGAGTTGTATTTCACCCTCATTGCATGCATGGCAAGTACTATATGAGGAAGTGTATGGTACTTAGATTTTGGTGCTTCCTTTCATATGACAGGAAATAAGGAGTTCTTCATCAGCCTAGAGGAGAAGGACCTACAATTACACATAGAACTTGGAGATGACAGGAGGTATAATACCAATGGGATTGACACTATCACCTTTAAGAGGAATTCTCTCATATTGACCTAAATAATGTAATGTATGTGCCTGGTATGAAGAAAAATTTAGTTTTTGTGGTTTTACTTAAAGATCTTGGATATAATGTGGTGTTAAGTAAGGAAAAATATTATCTGAAGCATGTTGTTATTGGACAAGTAGAAAAAATTAGTGTTTGGATTAAAAATATCTACAAGCTAGAGGTGGATAAATGTGTTGCATTATGCAGTAAGGTAGAACATGTTTAGGTACGAGATGTTGGAGAGCTTTGGCATAGGTGCATGGGACACCTACACCATGGAGCTTTGAAGGTAATGCAATAGATAACCACTAGACTTCCAAAATGTATCTTTGATTAACATCATGCTTGCAAGGGATGCACTCCTATAAAATATGTTGAATCCTCCTTCCATGGCCGAGATGGTAGAGTTGGAGCCATCTTGGAGTGAGTTCACTCAAATGTGTGTATATCATTTTCTACATTCTTAGTTGCAAAGCAAATTTATTATGTGATCTTTGTAGATGATTTTTCCTGCAAATGTTGGATTTATTTTATGAAAAATAAAGGTGATGTTTATTCAAAGTTTGTTGAATCCACAGCCTTAGTTGAAAATGAGATTGGACATAAAATTAAATCCCTAAGAAGTGATAATGGAGGAGATTATGTGTCTAGTGCCTTCAAATAAATATGTTCCAAGGAAGGTATTTGAAGGGATTTTACTACACCTCACAACAAACAACAAAATGGGGTGATAGAGAGGAAAACTAGAAGCATTGTAAGGGTTGTAAGAAAAATGTTGCATGACCAAGGATTTCCACTATACCTGTGGGTAGAAGCATGCAATACAATTGTTTATTTTCAAAACAGGAACCCTCACAAAATTCTTGGCATGATCACACCTAAAGAGGCTTTATATGGAAGCAAGCAAGATGTCTCCCACTTTTGCACTTTTGGATCCATGATCTATTGTCATGTCTCCAAAGATAACAGAAAAAACATGGAGGCTACTATAGAGACGGGGATCTTTGTATGATACAAAGAGACACCTCATATTTACGGGGTGTATATTCCTTCACTTGGGATAATTATGATGAGGAGAGATGTCAAATTTGATGAGGATAATGCCATGAGAAGCTCTCTAGAGTGAGAGATGAGTATTCCATTAAAGGAGGACTTCTAGCTCCAAAGGAGGAGCCCTAGTTAGATCTATAACATTTTGTGGAGTAGCCACATGTGGAGGAGCAGAGAGAAAGTCCAATGTAGACACCCACTCACACAGAGCCTTCCAGATAAGGAACAAAGAGAACTAGGGAGGCATATAGGTTGGTGCAGGAAGCTCAGGATCAGGTTGGAGCTCCTAGATCCTTGTGCAGAAAAAAGGAGATCACCAGACAGATATACTAGATATATGGCACTCTTGACAAAATTGATTGATTATGAACCTTCTTCATTTAAGGAGGAAGTTTCCAGCAAGTGTGGTTAAGTACCATGGTGGAGGAGTATGACTCCATCATGAAGAATGATTCTTGGGAGGTTGTGTCCAGACTTGAGGGAAATTTGTTATTGGCTCCCTGTGTGTGTATAAGGTGAAACATGTAGTTGATGGCAGTGTTGAGAAGTAAAAGGCTAGATTTGTTGCCAAAGGGTTCTAGTATGTGGAGGGAGTTGATTATGAGGAGAAATTTTCCCCTATGACAATATACTCTTCTATCAAGACCATACTAATATTGGAAGCACATTTTGGGTGGAATATCCACCAAATGGATGTTAATACTACCTTCCTTAATGGAATGGTTGAGGAAGATATCTACATTGAGAAACCTAAAGGATTTGAGACATTTGACAAGGAGACACTTGTGTTTAGACTCAAGAGAGCTCTCTATGATCACAAGGAGGCACCTCATGCTTGGTACACTTGTATAGATTCCTATTTTGGTGGATTGGGCTTCACTAAGAGTGAAGAAGATGCCAATGTCTACTACATTTTGGTATATGGTATATTTCTCATCTTAATCATGTATGTAAATGATTTGATATTGTTAAGAGATGAGAGGTTGATCCACTCTTTCAAGGAGAACCTTGAAAGAGAGTTTGAGAGAAGGATACATGATTCATGCACTACTTCCTTCATTTGGAGGTGTTGTAGGGAGATGGAAAAATATTTTTTGGTTAGGGGAAGCAGACCTCTAAAATCTATTAGAGATTTCATAAGCGGGATTATGATCCCGTGGAGACTCCTCTAGCTACTAACTAGAGGAAAGGGGATGCTTATGTAGGAGAATTAGTAGATGGAACTACCTACAGACAGTTTGTGGGGTCCTTGATGTACTTGATGAAACAAGGCCCGATATTTATTTTGTAGTTAATCAACTTAGTCAGTTTACGGTGGACCTACCAAGTGTCACTAGAAATGAGAAAAACATGTTCACAAATACCTCAGAGGCATAGTAGATTTTGGTTTATGGTATAGGAAGACAGATGGTGTGAATCTCCAAAGCTTCACAGATGCAGATTGGGTAGGGAGTCCATCAGATGAGAAGAGCACATCAGGATCTATCTTCAATGTTGGGACAACATCAATTTCTTGGTACAAAAGGAAGCAAAGATATGTAGCACTCAAGTTAGCAAAGGGAGAATACATGGATGTTAGTCAACCAACATGTGAGGTTATTTGTATGAGGAAGATCTTGGTTGGTCTCTTCAGTCATGGGATGGAGCCTACATTGATTCATTATGATAATCATAGTTGTATCAAACTCTCTGAAAATCTGTTGTTTAATGAAAGGTCCAAGCATACAAATAACATGTACCATCACCTGATAAATTGCGTGCAGAGGAGGATCATCATGTTATAGTACATTCCCATAGAGGAACATGACGAAAGCATTTTGAAAAAGGATTTCTCAAGAGGAAAGTTTTGAGCTCCATAGGATCGAGATAGGGGTGGTTCAAAACCATTTTCTTGCTAAGAGGGAGTGTTAAATTGTAGCAAGAAAAGGCTTCATTTGACTTGTGTCGAAGTCAAATGGAGAAATTAAAATTTCCACATTAGCAAGATGACTTGAGTTGTAGTTAGCAGGAGTGACATGTCCAAGTTACTTAGTTAAGTTAGTTAATTCGAGTTTGTGGGAAAGAAGTAGAGTTGCGCATGATTTGATTGTTAAGATCTAGTAATCTAATGGAGTTATAGTTGGTGAAACTCATTTATCTAAGATCTAGTCATGAATAGAGTTAGTAGGAGTTCAGTTGAGTAGTTGTAACTGTTTTTAACTCATTGATCTTTGAGTTAACTAGTAAATTTACTAAAAATATCCCTAGTAATGAATGGAATTCGAATTGCCTAGTTGAGTGGAGGAAAAAGGTATCACTATAATCATTATTGTATACTAGTGAGCGTGCAATGTTTGCATGTAGTAGGTGATTCTTTTCTCTTTCAAATTGTGCAAGAAATTAGGATCTTTTCCTTTTCTTTAGGAGCTAATTTCCTCAGGAATTGTGCAAGGAAATAGGAGGATCAAGAGGGCTAGATTTGACTAAGTATTTTCCAAAGCAGAATTAGGAGAAAGATATCAATATTGCAATGTAGTTTGAGCTTAAAGGATTGAAGCTATAATCGTAATAGATCAATTTTCTCATCTGATATAATACAAACAAAGGAGGTATTTTTCCCAGTTGGGTTCCCTAGTAAAATTATTATGCTCATTGTGATTGAACAATTGCATGTATTTCTATTTTATGTTTTCCTTTCCACAAATTGAGTAGAATAAATTTGTGTCTATTGTTTTTAGTCTGAATTCATTAGCAGCTGCAAATTTCAAGTTATTTCTACAACTACTACATGCTCCATGAAAACAAGCTGCAAACTGAATGAAATGCACGAGTTTCTTATATTGTGTTGAAATGATATGAATCTGACTAATCTATATTGAAAACTTCCCAAAAATTTCTTTGTGCATGACTTTTCCCCGTTGATGTTCATTGCACACTTTCTATATTTGAAATTACTATGGACTATAGATTTTTCATCTTAAATATGAGGAGTTTTTACAATGCTTTGGTTTGTAAATTTTGGATCTCAAATAAAGGGAAATTTGTTTTATAATTCATTACTTCACTTTATAGTGCAATTTTGATCCATGCTCCACTCCCATCATGCTCACCTTTCCCATGCCTAGTCTCAAAGTTATTATGTATATGGGGCACATTGTATATTTTGTGAAATATACTAAAGAATTGGAATAAATGGGAATTTTTGGGCCCACACAACCATAAGATCAAATTGAATGTGAATACGTCTATATATTTCTATCCTTCAAGTTATCATAGAACAATTGGAAGCAACATTGCACATAATGTAGTTAATGGCACATGTCATCACTTATGTAGAAGTTTGTCTCAATTATTATCCTCCTACCATTATTATTATGCACCCCATGCTTATATGTGATATGTACCATTATTCTAACTTGATTTAAATTTTAATATTAACCCTTAATCTCATTTTATGGCTAAAGGGTGTAGTTCTTAGAAAAATCCACAACTACCAATATAGTTACAAGGGAAAACATGCCCCTACATATTCTAAAATTTTCATCTTTTAATCATGATACATGCACATATTGAACATATATATAATATTTTATTTTAAAAATACCTATTGAAATCACATACCCATACCTAATTACACAAAAGTAAGTTATAAAAAAATACATGTCAATTTTGAAAATGTAGTAAGAAAGATTGCTACCTTAACATGCATGGGACTTCACCAATGCAATCATTTTTCTTCCTTTCCCACCATCTTGTTCATAGGATTGAATCTATACATCTACTATCATCCTCCAAAATTCATACTCTTCACTTCCATGAATGCAGTAGCACAATAATGCAAACACACTACACCTAGAGCATGTCCCATATAAAGAATATTTATCATAATATTTTTGTCTGTAGGACCTTAGACACATGATGCTATGAATAAATTATATTGATGAAATTGGTTATAGTATGTATGGGTAATACAAACAAATGCTAGGATGAAAAACATGATGTATATGTACATATATGTTGTAAAAGTAATCAAATTCTACAAAGTATCTACAATAACATGTGTCATCATCTATTCATATTATAACATATCAATATTTTCATTTCTTAAAATATAATTGGGATAAGATCAATTCCATGCCCTCCTTCTTGAATCTCTCATAGAGTTATATTTATTTCATGTAAAGGTAGTGTTTAACATGGGATTGACAGTATTTACAACCTTTTGTCAAAATTAGCATATCCTTTTTATTGGATGAAGGCCTAATATATTAATGCAAAAAAATGTACTAGTTCCTTAACAACATCAATTAACTTCATGTTTGAATGAAGAAACCTACCAATGAAGACCCAATAATTTGTTTCACCTCAATTGTCAAGCTTTTCTCTTACAATATAATACTTTTAAATTTATTTTATGTTTATTTTAAAAATGTCCTTCGTGACATCGAACAACTTTCCTTGTGGTTTTGATTACAATAGATTCTAATATTACATAAGGAGCCATATTATGATTTTTTGAATGAGTAGTCTTTCCAATTATATTAAAATCATCTTGAATATTTATATTGAGCAAAGTGTTTTCATTGATTTCAAGAAGTGTCAAGCTGATGGGGAGCTCATTAGAGATTGTTGATCAAGAAGACAACTATCATTGATGTAAAGTAATTATTATTGATGTGTCTTTGGTGTTCGCATACTATTTATTTAAATGCCTATCTTTGAGGGATTTTTTTTGCATTATATCAAGTCAAGTGCTCTTTCAAAGTACATGGTTGGATAATCCTCATAAATTCCTTTCTAACTATATAAGGCACTTTGAAAAACTCCAAAAGGATAAGGAGTTATGATAGTTTGAATTCTGGTAGGGCTCTAAGGTGCAAGGTTTCACATAGGCTGAAAAAAGGCATGGATGGTATTTTTCCCATTAACTAACATAAATATTGATGGTGCACAATGGATGGTTGGATTTTTTTTTTGTTTAGTGACATGGTCCTGCGGTTGACAGAGTCCACATACAAGAATATTTTTCATCAAACAACAATAAATTTCATGTCCTATTATAGAGGGTTTGTGGTGTAGACATGGGTGCGATGGCATAGTACCATTGCAGAAATACTTCACATAATGGGAAAACCTTTGTCGACAGATATACATATTTCATGTCGCATCATACCAAGTTCAAAGGTGGAAGGTCATGTGTGTTAGTGTGAGACAGAAAACATTAGACAAAGATTTTTTTCTGACAATGATAATTAACGTAAATATTACACCCCGAGAATTTTTTTATTAATGAAGGAATTGACCATAAAACACAGGATCCCTAGGCATTCCTTCTATAAATGATCATTTGGCACAATGATAAATGAAAAATGAATACTAGTCAAAACCAGATGATGTGGTAGTCAATTGGCTATGATGTCAACATACGATGAAATGGCATAGTGTTGATGGTGCTAGATGCCACCAACACCGAGGGGGTATCCCCATTGTGAAGTCCCAATTAGACCTCACACCGCTTGGGATAGGAGCCCCATGTGGTATGTAGGCCCGACTACCATCATGTTGGTTTTCGCTCTTAGTTGTCAAATGTGATACTATTAGAGCAAGGATAAGAATGAAATGCTTGAACAATGAAACAAATTTAACCCAATATTGACAAACTGTAGAAATAGGTAGAATAAAGTCACAAAAACAATAAGAAGAAGTATGCTTTGAGAAGGATCAATGAGCCAAAATTTCCCCAGACATACATGAACAAGAACATGCCAGAGGATAATTGAGAATTAGTTTGCCACAGGTCACTGACATGGCATGGAATATGTAAGAACAAATTCAGAAGCAAACACACATACAACAACCACAAACTAGTCCATCACATATTTCCTGTATGAACGCACACATGAAAATACTGTTAAAATATCAGAAAACCAATACAACCATTATGAGTAAGTATGGGAAACATTTTTGGAAATGAAGAACTTATTATTAATGTTGCTGCAAATACAAGTCGATATCGTGCAATCCATCAATACCCAACTGTGGAACATGTGCTGCTCATACCATTATCCAATGAAAAATCATAGCCTCACTACAACTCACCCTACTAGATGCCAAAGAGCTGAGTGCCTCTAGCTCTCAATCACAAATCAACTATCTAATGCTAGTCCCTAGCTCAAGTGCTAAAAGTCCTCCCCTCCCCTTCTAATGAGGCATCATGATACATTATAGAGGTCAGGTGATTGTTCACCTACTGTGACCTTTGGCCTACCCTCATGACTCTTGATCTTCCTCACTACTTTCTCTCATCCAGTGAATGTTATATGCTTGAATAAATCTCAACAAAGCTACTGGTATTATAATGAGAAACATTTACAATATGATAGCAGAAAAATTGTGAGGAGAATAAATAAGGTTGCTTGAAACCTTAATGCTTGTTTCCAATGTTGTTACAATGGTATGGTGACTTGTATAGGCTGACGAACAAGGTAACATGTTCATTTACTATGTTAAATGTCCATTTGCTTGTGCATGCACCTGTCATAAAGGTTGACATAATTCCTTGGGCTATTTCATGGGGCTAGTTAGCATGTTTGTTGAAACCCTAGTTGTATAACCTCTTGTAAGAAAACCCCAGTTTTCTTCATGAAAATATTCTACCTACAAACAAATGACATCGATCATACATACTTTCCAACAAAGAATGGAATTAAAAATCATAATCACTTGACTGAAAGAAAGACATTGATTGGGACCCCTATATAGTCCTTCATTATAAAATGGCCCATGCAACATCACCCTAATCTTTAAGAGGATCATAGGCCATGTTGATTTTCCTTTTCATTATTGTCCCTTCATTTCATGGTCTTCTTCAGTACATGGCTCAAAATCCTTTGCAACGTACTTGACTTTGTCTATTTGCAATACTCGCCTTGTATGCTTCCAACACAGGTGGCATTGTGTTATCGTTATGCTATATTGCCTTTGTATTCCTATAATGTGATCATGTTTGTTCCCATTGTATAATGCCCAAGCATTCATATGTTTTACTTGTTGTCACCAAAATGGGTGGGAGAAACCATCTATGTGTTTGACATAACATTCATGTCTTTGGATTTATTGCTTGTGTTTTTGGTCATGGCACCATGCTAACAACCATAAACCTTCCTTTTAAGCTCACCAACATCCCCTTTCAATTGTCTTCATTCTTAAGGCTTCACATTCTCTTACATATAGCTCTGCCCAATTGATAAGAAATCCATAGCCAAATCCATGTTCAAAACAACTTAATTGAGGACAAGAAGTGGTATTCATTATATGGAATTTAAACTTTAGGTGATGATTGAAATAAGGAACATGGGATTTATGTAGTTTCATTTGACACATGGGAACTAGGCCCATTGCCTTTGTTCCTTAGCATATTAGCTACCAAACACACATATAGGGAGTTAGCCATGTCAAGGTGTGTATATTTATTAGGTAGAGAGAGCTTGATATGGTCAGAGGTGAAAATTACAAGACAAATCGCAAGTTCCAGTCATAATGTTCGGAGTGAAAATGCACCCTGCGACCTCATAAGAGCGAGCATAGCCAAGTTGCAATTCTAGTATATAAGGCTAGTCACATTTTCCATCTTCTATAGCAAACAAGGAGTTCCTTGCAATTATATAAGTGAAGGCCGCACGAGGAATTGCTTTAACATTATTTACATGATGTGCTTTTTGTTGAATGGTGACATGTCGTGTTAATATGACTTCACCATTCCCGTTTTCTTTGTCATGCATATTATGTTCATTACAATAATTGTTGTTTCCAAAATAATATAATAATTTTGATAACTTTGCATGGGTACCCCTTTGCATCCATTTGTCTTATTGCACCAGACCTGGGTAATTTAAAATATATTGTGGTAGTTAGATTCTTGGGGTTGCGACACATGTTAATTTCCCCTTTTGTTTATGATATCCTTTTAAATTTTCTGCTAAGAATTTACTATACCCTCCCCCAAATAATTTGAAGAAATTTCCTCCATATCTTTTGCTTCAAAGAAGGTATCGTTTGTCCTTTAATTTCAACACTCCTTTCACACACCAAACTTTATGCATTATAGGTGGATTTCTAGGATGGACACAAATGCTTAGTCTAGCTGGAGGAGGGGTTGTTTGATCATAGAGGAGAGCAGGTTGCAAAAATTACTAGTCCAGACAATGATGATTTTGTGACTAGCCTCTTAGTGTATTTAAAGAATGGTTAGGTCGCGAGGTCACGAAATAGTGGAGGTTGAGTGGATCGTTGATTGGTTCAACTGTGGTTTTATGACTTAGCAACCTAGGAGAGGCCACATAGTTGCAATATAGGATTGCTCACATCTTTTTGTGAGGCTTTGGGATGCAATATTGTGACCTACAACATTGAAAAGGGGGTCTAGTCTCAGATCTGGAGAGGAATGATGATGTGACTATCCCATTTGCATTGTGGAGGTGTGATCATTAAAGTCACATTTTAAAAGTATAACCTTCATGCAAGTCACAATTGGAAAGTGTTATCTTCAAGCTTCATTTCAGAGTTTATCAATTGAATATTTGCTATATAACAGTTTATGATGTGATGTGATGGGATCCTTCCACTATTCCAATACATTTATGGTCTTCATTACCTATGCCTCACCTATTCATATGAAGCCTACACAGACCTTAATTTTCATGGGCACTCTCTCCTTTAGATTATGCACTTCCTTTTAGAAAAACCATGTCCATGACATGAGGAAGCTGAATAGTTAATGTTAACATTGATTTCATTAACATCGCTTATGTATTAGAATCTTTGGCCCAAATTTCTGATCACCTCCTTCGATGTAAGCTCGGAGTGCTCCTTATGGTGGCACTATTAATTCTACACAATATTCTATAGTGTCCTAAAATATTCCATGCTTTCTTTGTCCAAAGCATTCTTAGCTTCCTCTCGCTCAGACTACCTGCAATGTTGTTAACAACAAAATATTTTTAGTCGTTTCCTTCATTAAGTTTCCACACATGCATGCTTTTACCACTAGGGTGCCTTACTTTCTGGCAGTGTCTAAATAATTGTAACACATGTTGGTCATTTGTGCTTACTATGATCTTTTCGATTGACATAAAAGAAACGCTTTCCTTGTGCTAATATATTGCATTATCTGTCATTGATTTCCAACCCCTTGCCTATGTATATGTTGATAGGTCTTTGTTCCTTGTGTGTTGGAATGGTCATAGTCCCAGCACATGGGACTAAATTTTCCTTAAAATGTGCCTTTCAACAAGATACATGCGTAATTTTTTACTTAACTTCTGGGCCCGCTATAAACTATGTCAGAGAATGTGACCTCTTTGATATGTTGTTCTGATGGGTTCATGGACCATGCACAATGTCTTTTGAAATGAAAATCAACACCTTCTTTAAATGGTTTGACACATTATTGTGTTATTCAAATGGCCATTTGAATGGTCTCTTGGCTCTTCAAGTGGAAGTGCATGGATTGTCATCGGAATGTACTTGTATTTCTTCACCATATTAGTGCAGTGTCTTAATGTGCCTCAACCTCATATTGAAGGGCCGTTCTTACCATAAACATCTTTTAACATTTATAATGATCACGGTGTGACAGTCTCGATTATTTTTTTAATGTACGCATTGACCCAATCATATAATTAATGGGAGGCTTAAATGAATTTGCATTTGTTAAAGGCTTAGACACTTTGTCCACAGTATGATGTGCTCCTTTTTCCATGGTGATAATGCAACATTATTTAGGTCCAAATTACCTTACCCAATACCTTCTCAATGACCAATGTATATATGTTTTGCATATTTTTTTGTGTGTCCCATTTATTTTATTTTATTTCTCGCCCACCAAATATCATGGGCCTCACATAGGTTTATGGGCATGAATTTTGATGGATACTCTCGTTATCCTATTTTTCCACCTTCGTTGTGCCTTGGTTGCCTATTTTTCTACATGTGACTTCGTCGTTAGGTTTGATGCCTTTAAATGCAATCTCAGCACCCTTTTAGTGTATCTTCTATGAACAACTGCCAACACACTCTATCTGCACCTCACTAACACTATTGATACCCAAATACATATTTCTATCCATTTGACAATATGCCTCTTCACATAAATGGAAGCAATAATATATGGAGTTTCTCCATGGTGGAATCAATCGATAATAGCCTTTCCATAGTGCATCGGTAGTCGATGTTCACCTTTTGAAGGCTCAACTTTCGCTGTGAATAAGAGACCCGTGATGTGACATGTAAGGAAATAAGAGATTTTTTTTATTTTCCTTTTAACCCAAAGTAATCTTAATGAATTTAAATAACATGCCTAAAACATACAAAATTAAGATCCTTGGAAAACATGATTTGATTTTCCTCATCTCAAGTAAATCTCCCAATGATTGCAAAAGAGGCCATTAGATTCCTTTGCAAACAACACTATTTTAAATATTCAAATTCTTTGTTGGAAGAATAACATGTTTTGTAGATTCCAAAGCTTTAACAACCCAATCTTCCATGCAAAAACTTCTTCTTCAAAAATTGAACACTTATGTACATGCATATTTATAGAAATGATGATATGAACAGTGCAGCTGAAAATAAGCTTAAAATTTGATGGGGTACAAGGAAGAGAATGAAAACCTAAAGATCAATATCAAGTGAAGAGGCTTTATCCCTTTAATAATATTCATTATAGCCTAGGGTTTTGACAGTGTTTGAGCGAGACAACAATTACTCAAACCCTAATGGGCTCACACATATGAAGGCCAAGATATGGCATGATTATCAACATAAAACACCTTCCTATATTTTGGAATACATCCCATGGAACATAGGACCTGTACATAGGTAAGATGACCTCCGTTAAAGGGGATGATGATCAAACCCCAATACATTGACTAAAATGTTAAAATGCATGAGATGTGAGCAATATTCACTACATGAGCATAAGTAGCAATAATGTTGATGATAATTGAGTCATGAAGAGCATGGCCAATCCAAACATGAGTCTAGCCACTGGGATCTTGAGAAGCATAAGTGGGACCCAAAATTTGGTAATATGTTAATTTTTTGGGGTTTTTGTAGTGGCTACAACAATTAGCGAACCACTGGTAGAATCCAACATCTTTGGCTACACACCTATAGTAAATAATGTCTGGATAATAGTGCAAGGAAGTATTGAATAGGTGTTATGGGTCCCTCTAAGTTTTTTTGACCTTATGTGGATATGCCCTTCCCTTGTGTTTCAATTTTGTCTCATTAGTCATTAAACACCACATCAAAAGTTCACATTCCAATAGTTAATGATGATGTAGTGAACAAGGAAAAGGGTTTATTGTATACAAAAATTTAAAGTGAGTTTTTGGTGTTGCTCCACTGCCAATGGGCATGTTCAGTACCCCAACGAAGTCACTCAAGGAATCACAACTGTTGCTTGAGTTCTAGCAAACCTATCTTGTACCCTGATGGAGTCATTACACCACCTCCCTATTGTAGGTTTTAACCCCGTACAGAAATTACCTGCATACGAATTCTAAAAACAGAAAATAAACAATAGCGAGAGCATAACACATAAAACAAATATAAAAAGAGATTTTCCCCTGGATCCCAAAACCGACACTATCAGATTGATTTTTCATTATGTTCATTTCAATGTTACAATACATATATATACATGTCGAAGCATCCATAAACCCCAATCCATTAACCCTACCTTAGAAAATAACCGTAGTTCCCTTGATCGAATCTACAAAATACCATGGACCTAAAACCATCGCACCCAAAACCATGTGCAAAAACCATGCACAAAACGATAGGTAGGTCCGCCCACCTAATATAGGGTCCAAAAAAAATTTCACTATTGGGGTTAGTCGTGGAAATAATATAATGCAAACCAACACCTATATAGGAAACCTTTCTCAATCCTTTACCCTTTATTTAATTTTATTTTTTGTATGTGCACATTGGCATCATTTATTAAGTATTTATTTTTCCAGGGGAAGTGAGGTATCCCAACTTATTTTACGAGAAATAGGGGTTGTTCCTTATTTTACAGAAACTAAAAGATTTTTAGGTTTAGGTTTTCCCTCATGTTAGGATTCCATGTCTCATATCTAGTTAACAGTTAAATAATGAAAGCAAGTCATTGAATATTCAAGACCATGTCGAGCACGAGGTTTATGTTATGGGTATAGGTCAAATGTACTGATTAGGGTTCCTGAAAAGAACCTGTTCATATTTTCCTTGCTGATGAGTCACACTTGTAGGAAATATGTTTAAGATTCAATTTTGATGACTGGTTCTAAGAGATGCTTCCCTTTGGAGAAACCACCACAACCATAAGAAACCATTAGGGCCAGTGTTTCAAAATTAGGGCAAGGTAGTCAGGGAGGTTCTTATATGGTTTTGACATGTGCAAAGAGAGACACAAAAGGCTTTTCATGGAATTCTAAGGTTGTAGGGGCATGCATTAACAAGGATTTTGAAAGTTCGTGTAGGGGCATGCATTAACAAGGATTTTGAAAGCTCGTGTAGGGGCATGCAATATAGGGAGAAAATGAAATGTTAGGTCAATGACTAGTGTACGCAAGAAGATGAATGCACGATCTAATGCAACAAGTATATCTACAATGCAATGTAATGATATGGAAATACAATGAAGACACTAGTTGATTAGAATTGAAAGATGCATGCAATGCTCATGTAGTAAATGCAACACAAAGGGTAAATGCATGATAACTGAATTAGATTATGCAACAAACTAGCTACATATAATAAAAAGATACAAACAAAGCATTTCTAAACCCTAAAAACATAAAGCAAATCCTAACAAGAAAACCCTAATTAGAAAATTGTAAACTAATCTAAACCTAAAACCCTAATTTAGTCAAATATGAGATCAGGTCATGTCAAATTAAACTTCCAATCCAGCCACTATAGTATTTCCCGACTTGCAATTACAAATATGGAAACAATTAGAACTAATATAAAGAATTGTGCAAAAAAAAAAATGCTTACCTATGAAACATGCACAACAACAAGAACGTCATGCCTACTGGCAAGAAAATGTGCCAGAAAATATTGTTCAAGCCAAGATGAAACCATGTCCTAGTAAGCAAAAGAATAAACTTGAAAACCATAATTATCTAGCCATGACACACATTCACCCATGCTTAACCCTAAATTCAATAGAAGCATGGCAAGATGAAACCTACTTATAGAGGAATTAACTAGATAAGGGTCTATGATTCAATCAATAATTCTATCATGAGATTTAAGATGATCAACTTGATGACTCTGAAAATATGGGCCTTCGTGAGGTGCACTTGAGATACAAGAGGGCTCTAGAGCAGAAACCCTAATTTGAGCTTGTTCATATATTTTTTCAAAGACGTGAAGACCTAACATAACCATCAATGGGAGTTAAAGTGCTTGACCATTCTGACAAACCTCTAGACGATCATATGGTAAAACATCAAAGATGGATGGTTCTGTGAGATTTATAGGTGAATTCACATGGTTATCATCAAATATGACAACAGAACCATCATTGAATATGTCACTAGTATGATCAGATCTTCGAACACTGATAGAGTGGCAGTTCAAAATATTGGATTCCTCAAAATTCTAAGATGAAAATGTATCAATTAGGCGAGTCTTAAGAAAGAGAGGAGTCAGGTGGTTTCACTTGCTCGTGGTAGAATGTAATACAACACCAGCTTGTACCTGATTACCATATGCATCAACTAGGCTAGAATCAAAAGGATTTGAAATAATGGTAGGTCCATTATCTTCAAAAAACCAATTAGATTATAAAGAGTGATGAATCTCAAAATATTTCAGAAATTAACTTTCATTAGGTTCGATGATGCTGAGAGTGGAATCACACAAGGAAACCCTAATTTGACTTTGTTTAGGGTCTCATCAAGATCGTGAGAACTTGACATAACCTTCAATGGAAGTTGAAGCACCTCAACTTCCTGACAAGTCCAAAAACCTTCAAAACGTTGATCATAAAATCTTAGTGGCTTAGTGAGGTCAAAACGTGAACATGAATAACTGCCATCAACAATATCAATGAATACATTATTAATTTTTTGATAGTTGTCATAGTCACTAATTTGATTGGATGGGATATATGACACATGCAACTCTTGAAGGGTTAGGAATGAATGAAGATGAATCAAGCATAGGACCATCTTTAATTTGTTGAGATGTGAGGTCTTGTTCTTCACCTATTGGAGATTGCTGATTGAACAGATCATGAGCTAGAGATTCATTATACTCATCCTCTTGTTGTGAAACATCACCCTCATGTACATGATTGTAATTGAACCCGGAAATATTTAAATAATTTGGATAAACTGTCGGTATATCAGACTCATGGAATAAATTAGGGTACAATGGATGAAAAGGTTTAGGTGAAGAGGCCTTAGTCTCAACCAAATTTAGCTAGAACCCATACCCTAGACATTGATGTCAACTTAATAAATCAGTGAATCATCACATGTGCTATGCTTCATGGAATTGATTAAGAATCCATTGTCATCTGGTACAAATATTTGTTCTAGGTTTGTAGATGACGGAGAGTGTAGAGGATCACTAGAAGAAGCATCACTATGAACCAAATTTGATCCAAGATTTTTCTTTAGCAACAAAATATTGATTCATGTATCATGCTTTGTGGAAAGGATTGATGCTTCAATATTATCTAAGAGATGACTTAGGTCATAGCCATCAAATAGAGGGGGGAACATTATATGAGGAGACTTAGGGAAAAATTCAGGAAGATTATTAAAAAGATCATGTTGAATCTTGTCAATAGGGATATATGTTATTTCAACTTGATCCTCAGGTTGTCCAATTTTAATAAGACATATGAGAGGTTTGGGAGTGAGACAACTTGATCCATTTCCTTAAAAAAATTATTCATCATCTAAATTATTGATGATAGAAATTTTATTTGGGGATGAATCTTAAGGAGGATGATAATTTTCATAGGCAATGATGTCCTCCTCAAAAGTTTAAGTATTTTACCGACTCACAGAAATAAGAAATACAAGATTAGGGATAAGATATGGCCAATTTGTAACTTTCAGATGATCATGATGATCATCAGAATCGAATTTTGTTTCATATCAAAGGTGTTTCAAAGAAACATAAACCAAATGTCATCATTTATCACTAAAATACATCCAATCAACATCTCTTTAAGGAAATTCACAACAAAGATGAACAAACCTGGCTTCAAAATCCTCTAATGATTCTTTGGGTTTCAATCTAATTTGATTTATCATTTTAATCACATCTTGAAAATCATACGTATCACAGGCTTGACAGAGCTTATTAATGAGTTGCTCAAATGAATGAATTGACATGGTAGGTATTTATCATTTTGAAAGCCTAATGTAGTTCTCACCTCAAAACTTGTTTTGAGGTGAAAATAGAGTATTTTGTTTATATCTTCATTCCTTATGTAATTTTATGTTTCCATATGTAATATTGGTTCCTAGCTACTCGTAAGCATCTAATGATGTTTCCAAGCACCTTCTACTGCAAAAATCAAGTCATCATGAGCACCAATTCACCTGCAAAAGCAAAAGAGAAACAAGCACTAAAACCTTAAATTCCTCTCCCATTGAGCTAGGATTGGCTATGGGAGCAGAGATATCTAATTAGAGGAGGAATGAGAGATATAAAAAGGTATGAGGCCATTTAATATAATCAAACATCAGGTGTCCATCATTTGTCAAGAAGTCATTCCAAGGAACAAGCCATTCACCACACATAAGGGACGATTTTCCTTCAAACTATGTTTCTGAGCACGAAAAGATGAATTTGACAAAAGTGAGAGAGGGTTTTGTCCATCATAGACCCAAGAATAAAAACCTCCTTCAGTTTGTACACAGGTTTCATGGTTTTAGAGAAATGTCAAAAATACGGTTGCTACAAGAGAGTTAATGCAGTTCTAGAGTGACCTTGGGAAAATCAAGATTTCTCCTAGCTAGGTTGACCAAATGACTTGCTCGATGAGGCAAATGATAACTAGACACAAATATATTTTCAATGAGATATCATTATCTCAATTTGGATTTTAGGAAGACCTCCAAACATTGACTGAAACAACACTCTGCATTTTGACAACCCCATTCTACACATTTTGACTAGTCTTGGGAGATTGGACTTTTGACAGGAAAAATTAACTCCAAATTGAAAAATTGAAGATGTTATGGAAATTAGACTCAACAAGCTTTCCAAAGAGCTATCCCGTTCCCAATTTGGACATTGGGAAGGAAGTAAAAAGTTGTCCTAAAGTGGCGTTGTGCTTAGGAAAGGAGGCACTGTGCTTAGGGCAAGGCGCTGCACATACAGAGTTTTTTGCCAGTGTATTTTGAACGGGTGCTGCACTTAGGGCACGGCACTACACATCAGGGTAGGAGCACTGTGCTTAGAGTAGACAGCCATACCATCATTCCAAACTTCAAATTTTCGCCCAAATTTCCTCCAAACTCGTATTTGCAAGTAAGTACCTACTCTGATACAATGTTTAGATTGCAAACTTCATGTTGTAGACCTCTCCTCAATTCTCATTATTAAACCCTAATCCTCTTCCATTAAAGCCCTAATCACTTGGTCCATTTCACTGTCTATCTTCATAACTAAACCCTTTCATTCATCATGCCCTCCATACTCATCTAATTTTCATCACCTATCTTTCATTTCCATAACCCTCCCTTCACTCGCATAGCCTATGCTCTATTTATAACTACATATATTCACTTACAAACCCTAGAGCATACCCATCATCCCATTTAAATTGTCCCATCTACACTGTTAACATTTGTGCAACTAAATAGCTAGTTTAATGGATAGAGGAAGTGATTTTGATTATGATCAGCAGACAACAAGTGATAGTTTAGTGGAGAGACATAGGTAGCATAGAAAGCCTCATAAGGGAGGAAAAATAATAAGAGAAGATCCCAATAATTTAAGAGGATTGCAAGCCTATCCACTAGTAGTTTCACGTTTTAGGCACCTTGGATGTTATGAATTTTGTGAACTAGTGGAGAGGGTCCCGTTTCAACATGAGCTTGCTAGACTTTTTGCGGCTCACTTCCATAACTATGAAGTGACACTGGCTGGAGTAACTTTCACAACATCACCATATATTATTTTAGAGGGCCAATAGAGATAATCAAATGATGAGGCACATGGCCTATCAGTACAGGACAAAGAACAAAATTTGCAACATGAGAATGAAGAGGATGAAAGCTAGGTTGAGGAGAGCCTTAGAGGGCAAGAAAGAGCAAGATAGACTCAAAATGTTGGCTGAAGCCTCTTTGGCCAACCAAAGCACTTGATGGTGATGCTCCATGCCAAATTTGGGGAAATTTTGAGAAGTTTTTGTATTTTTGAAATTTTGAAATTCACAACACAAAAAATTTGTCCAGAAGCGCAATGCCACCGGCGTTGCGCTTTTTCCTGGGGCATCCATTGGAGAAAACGTTGATATTTTTGGATTCATAATGATGAGGACATGAATCTTGGAAATTTTCAGAAGTTTTGGAGTAGATCTGGTTCACCAAAAGTTCCAAAAACTACCAAAAAATGACCTTTCTACCTCTTTTCGGACACACAGAAGCAATCTTGGGCGATTCAAGCTTTCAGCAGGGAAATGACCTCCAAATTCAAAACTTCTAGGTGTTACAGCAACCAGACTTGAGTACCTTTCGAATGAGCTATCATGGGCTCAATTTGGCTAAGGGGAAGGCCTCCAAAATCAGGTGGAAAGAAGCACTGCACTTAGGACCAGTGGCACTGTGCTTAGGGCCATTTTGCTTAGGGAATTAAAGTTCGACTGTTTTGACTATGAATTTGATTTCTCTCTCCTCATTGATGATTTCACTGATGTAATTGATGGCATGGAATGTAAATTTAATGGTAAAACAGTGTTAGAGGTTAGATTCATTAGTTAGAGGTGGTTTTGAGGCAAATGAATCAGTTTCCCCTCTTTTAGAGGCAAGTTGTTTGACAGCCTATATTCTAGTTCTTTGTTGGGAAATGGTTGAAACATCCCCTATTCTCATGGATTAAACCCATGAAGGTCAGGATGAGTAGTTTAGATGTCTATATTATGTGTTTTCTTGGTCATTTGGTGAGGTTGGATTCAGCTGGATGCTCATGTACTGAACACTTATCATTTTGTAGCAGTTGTGGCAGGAAACTAATAAAGTTGCAACTATTTTTGTGGGATACCTATGGTATGGCCTTTAGCATGTGTTTATTCTTTTGTTAATATGTTCTCGTGTTATTTATGTATGCATATTTCATATAATTACTTCTGATTGGTTGTTTTCAAGTCAGATAGGTGGAATACATTAGGTTTTAATGCTCAGCCTTGGGAAAGCACCAGTATTTTATGTTTTATTCTAGTTAGGAAGGATTCTTGACTTGCTCAGGCCCTTCTTAGCTCCTAACCAATCTAGCATTTCACCCCATCAAGCCTAAGGTGTTGAAGATCATACCTACCTTCCCCCATAAAATCCCTTGCAATTTTGACTTAGTTTCCCAGACCCAAATTGCCCAGCTCCTCCCGATCTGGAAAAAACACCAAAAAATTCAATCAAAACCATTGAGCTACTATACCTAGCATAAAATCTTGTTCCTGATCTGTCATCTTGACTGAGATCAATAATGAGAGAGCCCTCTCCCGATCTAGTAGGGCTAGCTACTAGGTTAAGTGTGGTTTGTGGTTACCCTAGAATTCCCTCCCTTCAGCCTGAGGTCAATATAGGTGATAACAAAGGTGAAAAATATTCCAATAACATATTTACAATATATTTCTTTGGAGTGATAAAAATGAAGAACTTGAAGCATATATCCAGATAGGTTGTTTGACCATTTCCTTCAAACTTCCACTGCGCCATGTGATAGGTATTTTCGTGGGAACTAAAAGATTAATTCTTTTACAAAAACAAATTGGGATAGAGATTTAGGATGGAGTCATTTAAAGGTATGAAACTAAAATATAGGCTCAAAGGGCTCAACTTGTCACTTTTCCCTAATTCTAGAACCAAAAATTTATTAACAATATTGGATGCCACCAACAACTAGGGGGTATCCCCAGTGTGAAAATTCCAAATTAGACCTCACATCTTTTGGGATGGGAACCTTGTCTAGTATGTAGGCCCAACTACCATCATGTCAATTTTTTATCTTGGATATCAAATGTTATACTATTAGAGTGAAGGAAATAATGAAATGACTAGACAATGAAACGAAGTTAACCCAAGATTGAAAAATTGTGGAAAGAGATGTAGTGTCCTATTTTTTTAGTATAATTTTGTCACTCCTATCAAGGGTTATATGTATATGATAGGTTAATCACTTGATTCAGGAATAATGTTTTACATACATAGTTATATTTCATTTTATGTTTATGTATGACAGATTGATCACTGGATTAGGGAACAATGTCTTACATAGTTATATTTCCTCTTATATGTGGCATCATTGATTATCTATATTAGATGGTTTTGGCTAAGTAAAATGCTAGACATATGCTTTTTTATGTTTGTATTTGATTTATGAAGCAAGTGTGTGACATGATTTGTGATCCAAGATTGAGACAAATATACCCATGGATTCTCATGGTTATGCAGAATAGATGGTTAATTATGCTTTATGGATGATACATGATTTGTGTGATTATATATGCCTAATATTGTACTAAGCAAGATGTGGTAGGGTACCTAGTCATTTACCAGCAAGGATGTTCAATTATGATGACTATGGAAGTCATTTCTTCAAAACCAAAATGAATGTGGAAGCCATGCACCAATTCTGGGTAAAATGTGATTAAGTTAATCTCATTATGAAATTCATTTCGTTCCTTTGATCTATGAGATTGTAATGTGTACGGGTATTTGAACAAGGGCTTACCAGCAAACCATCAGATGGGTAAAAGCTCACAATCAGTACCATAAGGAGAAACATAAAGTTTCAAAGCACAATAGATGAGAGGGCATGGAAATTAGGGCGTGGAGTCCTAAATCCAAGAAAGATAAAGGCATGGAGTCTTGTATATTTAGGGCATAGAGTCCTGAATATTTAAAAAAGATCAAGTTGTGGAAGCTCGGATCTTTGGATTAGATCACGGCGTGGAGTCCTCAATCTACTAAGGCACGGAGATGCATGAAATAGGGGTGCGGAATCCCTATTCTCCAGAATAAAAATACCACTCATGGATGAATTTACTTAAATAAGATTTCATTCTCACAATTCTAGAATGAATTTCTAAAAATAGAAAGTCATGTCCCGCATCTCAAGCACGACTTTCCGAAAATAGTAAATCACTTTACACAAATTGGTAATCAAGAAGAGTTGAAGAAAAACGAATTAACTTATCATTAATGAATCCTAATAGTTCAATCTTGATTGAATACTCAATATTATTAATATTATTGTTATCTTTTATGATACTATGATATTATAATTAACAAGGAATTACAAGTCAATTTTATCTCCTCAATCAATTCACACATCTCCTCTCTCTCTCTCTCTCTCTCTCTCTCTCTCTCTCTCTCTCTCTTTTAAATAATTCATTATACTCTATTTTATGCACTCATCAAAGAATGTCATATTCCTTTTCACTCATTAAAATTATGTTAAAATATTCCTCTTATGCTTTCTTTAATGCATATGTTACACTCTCCTTAACTAAGGCATGCATACCTCTCCTTAATGGCATAATTTACACTCCTCTAAATGGAATCCAATGCATGCACATTACTCCTTCTTTATGACAAGAATTGGTTGCTCCTCCTATATATGAGTCTCATGTATTCTCACTTGGGGATTAGGAAGCCAAGAGTGGAAGAGACTTGAGGAAAATAGTGAGAGGGAGAGATATGGAGAGTAGCCAATTGCTTCCATAATAAATCTGAAATT